>NW_004624734.1:3102943-3165670 GCF_000247695.1 Heterocephalus glaber | reverse complement strand
TGTCTTCTCATTTCCACGGGAAGGGGTGCTTCTGGCATCCATGTGGCTCACCTTCTCTGCCCTAGGAGCTTGGGATGGCAGCGGGGGAGATTCCTTCCGGGTGCTGGGACCGGCTGAGCTTCTCTGCCCTAGGAGCCTGGGATGGAGGCAGGGAGCTTCCTTCCGGGTTCTGGGGAACCTCCATTCTTGAAGGTTATTTAAACAAATGAGGTCCATTGATGGAGGAGTTATATAGATCCCGTCTGTAGATGTATCTTGCTGTTAACATTTAAATTCAAATTAATGAGAAAGAAAATTTAGCTCTTCAGTCATACTTAGCACATTCCAAGCCACATGTGGCCAGGGGCTCATATGCTGGACAGAGAACAAGAAAGTTCCATTAGTGCACACAGGGACAGTTTCACTTGCAGGAAATGGTGGTTAGTTTTGGGTAGCAGATGGCACTACTGTTTAGTGTTTTCTTTAGGGAAAAACAGTAGATAATTTAATTATCCTCAGAGTTATTAAATAAATGAATTAAAGTACAACATGGCTCACTTGTGTCATGAAACACAAATTTACATTCACTCCATTTTGCAAAAGTTTCCACCATTTAAAAATTATGTAACCTTTGTGCTATTTGACAGAGGTGTGTAGGTAGTCATAGTCTTCATTGATTTTTTGTTGAGTGATAGATTTAATGGTTTTAATCATATTATTTCATATGAAAAATGGAGTATTTTAGTGCATGAAAAGGATGTCACAGATGGACTATTGATGAAAATGTGACACAAACCAGTGTTTGTGATTAATCTAGTAGTACAGCTCTAACCTCTACTTAATAATCTATTAACATCTTATATTTTTACTTTGGCAATCTGCTTTTTACTCCAGAATGAGCACCCCACACTGGACTTCTCCTGTGATGAAAATCTTGGCTGTTACTCTTGTGGGTAAGGAGCAATGTTAACAACAATTGGAATTTCTGTTGTTGTTTATCTGTAGTCATGGAACCTAAGACTTTATATCCACAAATTAAACCTAAGAGCACCCACCATGGACCTCTTGTAGAGATGTCTTACAGGCCGGGAAGTGGTAGGAACCTATTTCAGAACCAAGGTTCCTTTTTTGAAAAGATCAAAGACATTTAGATAATTTCCAGAAGTGTTTGATAGTCTATATTATTTCTGCAACATGGTTAGCCTTTCCAGACTGGTAACAATCCAGACTTTTAACTATTTAGAAAATTCTCTTTGAAACTGAGGTGACATATGTGGTTTGGTTCTAGTGGTAGGGTGCCATTGTGGGTTTTGTTTGCTCATTATACTATCTTGAGAAAAAGGCAGGTCCTACAGACATGGCTCAGTCATAGAGCATTGATATCGACAAGACTGATAGGAACCAAGATTCATTGACTTTTCCACATCTGGACGCTGTGTGGGAATTGAGCCTAGTGACGAATTGTAGTGGTATTGAGGGTCTTGTTCTTTAGAATTAATGGATGAAGAAAACAAGTGCCAAGTCTGGACAGACCAGTGATGAGATTGGAGGGTGTCTGAATAAAACATTTTGATTAGAGCAATCTGGCACTCTGAGGTCCATTTTCAAAAGTGGCCTCACTCTTTCCTCTGTGGAAATGAGCCTGTAGCAGATGTTCCGATTACTCAGGTATCTTGATCAGCCATGTTCACAGTTAGGAATGTAGACTGGATTTTTATGTCATTGCAGTATGAAGTATTACTATACATTTCAGTAGTGCTGAATCCGACTGACATTTTTTTTAACTGTATATCCTTTTTTTTTGGTACATTTTAGGTATACAATATGATGCCATTTATCATTTGACATTTGCACCTTTACATAATCTCTCCTGGTTCTTATTTTTCCCCATTCCCCTGCCCTCCCTTCAACCCCTCCACGCCTCCCTATTTACAAAGACTTTATTTCCTTTTTTTCATTTTCTCATATTAATTCCATTTCCTTCTTTCCTTTCCCCTACCCCTCCCACTTCCCCTTCCACTTTGTCCCTTTTCTTCCTATTTCACATTATCTAGTATACCTTTTAGTCCTTATTTATACTTTCAGTTTCTCACACTAGAGAAACTATTCAGAATTTACACATGTGTGTCCTATTTACTTCACGTAAGAGTATTGCCTTAATGTGCATCCACTTAGCTATAAATGTCTCTAATTTCTCATTTTTTATGGCTGAGTAGTACTCCATTTTATAAAAACTCCCACATTTTCTTTATCCAATCTCCAGTTGATGGACATTTGGGCTGTTTCCAAATTTTAGCTATTATAAACTGTGCTGCTATGAACATGGGTGCACATATATCACTGTGGTATGATTCTTTTAATTCTTTGGGGAAGATACACAGCAGGGGAATAGCTGGGTCAAATGGGACCTCCAGCCCTAGTACTTTGAGGTATCTCCATACTGATTTCCACAGTGGTTGCACCAGTGGACACTCCCACCGGCAGTGGAGCAGGGTTCCTGTTTCCCCACAGCCCCGCCAGCACTTGTTATTGGTTGATTTCTTGATAGCAGCCATTCTTCCTGGGGTGAGGTAGAATCTCAGCATTGTTTTCATTTGCATCTCTTAAGTGACCGGTGATGTTGAACATTTTTTCATATGTTTCTTTGCCATTTCCACTTCTTTGTCTGAGAAATGTCTGTTCATTTCAGATGCCCATTTTTTGATTGGGTCTTTAAATTTGGGAGGTCTGATCTTTTTAAGTTTTTTATAGATTAGAGATAGTAGACCTTTGTCTGAGGAAGAGCAGGTGAAGATTTTTTCCCACATTGTGGGTTGCCTCTTCACACTGCTGGTGGTTTCTCTTGCTGTGCATAAGCCTTTTAATAAGAAGAGATCCCACTTGTTGATTGTTTGTGCTAGTTCACAGGCAACTGAGGTTTTGTTCATAAAATCTTTTCCTACGCCAGTGTCTTTAAGATTTCTATCTAACCTCTGTTCCAGCCAGTCCCACTGACAGATATTGACAAAGGTAGTTGCCCCTTTCTAAAAGGAACGACAACTAGATGTAAGCGTCAATATCATAGTTTGATGTAGGCAAGTATTTGCTGATTGTTTGTACTTAGAAGAAAATTGTGAAAAAAACAACAGATTAATCAGTTATTTAGTTGACAAAAAGAATGGGCATAGCTCATCTTGAGATTATTCCTATGGAAAGAGTTACTAATCCAAATTTGATTTTTATTAAAAATAAAAAAGAACATCTGCTTTTAAATTTATTTTGTTGATTCACTAATGTTAATTATACATATTAATGTTTGTATTCAAATGTATGCATCTGGTTCTTAAATCTCCATGGACAATGTAATGAACATATGGGGACATAACAATATTATTCAAGGTTTTTGTCTAAACATTAGTTATTTCTCATATATTGATAAATGATTACTTTTGAATACAGTATGTCCTTATCATGGTTAAGTTTTTAAAAATAAGGCAAAACACACCCTCAGAAGAAGTGAGATAGACTAGCAATGTAGCTCAGTAGTAAATCACTTGCCTAGGATGCAGGAGGTCCTGAGTTCAATCCCCACTACCACAAAAACAAACAAACAAATAAACCAAGAAAAGCAAACAAAAACATAAGAATCATGCTCTCTTCATAGTTTGGATATGGGAATACAGATACTTGAAAATGGAAATCATTTCTGTTTTGGGTCATTCCTAGGTTGACCATTAATGCATATGCATGTATAATCAGATATTCCATGAGTCATTCTATAAAGGAGAAACTAGGCCAATGAGCGATAATGTATATAAGTAGTGTGAAATACAGACCTTTGGGGAGAATAAGCCATCAACAATGAATATAAATTCACCTATTTCTTCACAAATTGACTCCATCAAAGGATTATTTGTGCTCTTGCCTCTGTGGATAGAGATCTATAGTATGTAACCGTGACAAATCTTGGCTTTGGTGATGACTTTAATAATGTTTATTATCTTTTTTAAAATTAATGGATCAATAAATAAAAGTGTCCTATTATTGGGTCACTGATGAAAAGCGACGAGTCAACTTTATGATTACTCTCGTACACAGCTAGTATCTTTGAAGATGATCTAAATCTGCACTTTTTATTCTTTTCAGAGTTGGTATTTGATACCACAGAATGAAGACGCTGGGCTGTTGCCCTCTTCGGTGAGAATCGCAGAGACGAAAATAAAGAATAGTCAGAGAATCCTGTTGTTTGGGGTGGATTTCTCAGTAGTGTTCATTGAATTGTTTGTATTAAGCCATAAATAGACCAACGATATGAATGTCCTCTGAAACGGAGTTTGTGATTTATCCGCTTAAGCTTAATTGGGGTTAAACTCTAAGATCAGAGACTTTCCTCTCATTTTAAAAACTCATTTTATTTTTGCACTGCATTTAATTGAAAATTTATTCAGTTATATAAGCTAGGGCTGCCAGGCCCAAGTGGTTGCCACATCCACACGCGGCTATTTATATTTAAGGTCATTATATTTAAATGAATTTTTATCTTCAGTCTCTCACATTTCCAGTAGGGAAGTAATTGCGTGTGGCTGTTCTGGAGAAGGCGGTTCTAAGCACCTTTGCTTCTCACACCCAGTGCTAGCTACCAGGCAGCCCCTGAGCTAGGAAGGAGACAGGAGAGGAGAGGTGCAAGGGGCGGGATGTGACAAAGCAAAGGTGCTAATTGGCCCTTACTTGCTGTGCTGAGGAGCCCTAAGAGAGAGAGCTGGCTATGGAGAGGATGTCTTGTCAGTGGGAAAATAGCCTCAGCATAGATCTTGGTGTGTTCCAGGTTATTGTTCTTGTCTTGTTTTTAAAAATCATTAGTATTGATTTTGTTATTGCTAGCAAAGCATCAGATGGATCAATAAACAAATGAAGATAAAGATTGCTTATCCTGAATCAATGATGAGTAACCTGGGGTGTTTGAATCAAGGACTTTGACTAAATCCTGTAACTCTGAGATCCATCACGGAAGACTCCTATTTATTATTCTATGGGGCATCGGTTTATTCGGGGAGTTGAAGATAATATGGAGGACTGGGGATTTAGCTCAGTGGTTCTGTCACCTGCCTTGCAAGCGCAAGGTTCTGAGTTCGATGCCCAGTACCAAAAAAAAGAAAAAGATAATATGGACCATGTTGTTGGACTTCGGAGTATCGATTGGTGTTATTATTTTCAGTGAAACAGTTTGTAAATAAACAAAGAAACCTATAAATAAATACAGACAACTGATCTGTATTATTCCTGGTCCCCATATGAGAATACTTAATGGAATAAGAGCCATTACTAACAGTACATTTATGAAGCACTGAATTCCAGTAACATAAATTGATCAAAGCTGGCCCTTTTGGGTAAGGAACATTTAGATCAATAGATGTTAGTGTCTATGTTCTGGATTAGATTGTTTGATTAAGAAAAGGGAAGAAATTTTATATTAATTATTTATTAAATAGCTACCTTGTTGAGAGAGGGCTTATAGATCTGTGTTAAGAATATGTTATATACCATCCCCAGTACCAAAAAAAAAAAAAAAGAATATGTCATATAACCAGTTGCGATTAATCCAGTCATCCTCACTATGTTTAAATTGAGCTTCTCAGTTCAATTAAAAAATACAAAGTGTACTGATGTTTTATTGTGTCTAATAGATATTCAGGTACACATTAACATTGTGTAGTTTCTGTGAAATTACAGATGTAGTGTTAATATAAACATAATGCACAAATAAGTTAATATTTCCCCCAATTATTTAATTATTTAGTTATTAAGAATAGTGAACATCTTATCTTTGATCTTTTTTTGGGATGGGGTTGTTATCGTGGATTGAACTCGGGACTTTGTGCTTGCAAGGCAGGCACAGAATACTGAGCTAAATCCCTGGCCCTTATCCTTGATCTTTGTGTTAAAGAATTTTGACTCTGTAGTAAGCACAGTGAATGAATCATAACATAAATATGTAAATAAAGATAAATTATGTGAAGCATCTCCCAATTGTGAAAATAAATGGATGACAAGAAATGTTAATATATATGGAAAATACAGAATTCCATTAAGAAATGAATGATTCAAGGGTGTTTAAGATTGAGCTCTTTTCTAGAGAATGGCACAGACAGTAGAAGGACAAGGCCATGTTCAGTGTTGCTTGTTTTCTTAAAAATAATCATCATAATTTAGCTTTTTTCTAGATGACCGATTTAATAAAATAAAGGAGTCAAGGATGAATCAACAAATATCATTTAAAAAAATAACCCTTTCTTCTTTGTACTCTCAGCATGGCTGCTCCCAGGCTGACTTGAGCATTCTTCCTATTCCTGACATCTTGGTTCCCAGGGGAATGGAGTTCTGTGTGAATACAGTGAAAGGTTTATTGTGATTTGGGTGGTTTTAAGCAGGGTTCATTGTATTGCTAGAAGTCTTATGTGTAATCCAAGAGTGTCAACTTGGTGACAGGAGAAATACAAAATGGCCATGAAGTGCTTTCTTAATGAATCAATATTTGCAAAATTACGATTGGCCAAGAAAACAGATCTATCTGCTGCGGCAAAAGATCCTGCAGTCAGCTCACAGTGTGCTAGAGATCTTGTTCTTAATTTTTTGTGATTCCTAGTAATGTGATTATTATTAGTGAAATGAATAGTGCGTGAGCAGATGGAGAGATCAATGGAGAAAGAGGGCCAGTCTTGGATCAGTGATGACCACTAGTGGCGGACAAGGCATGGATGATGACCACAGCTCCAAGGTCTGAGTTCCAGCATAGTAAGGCATCTAGTGTGTACTTCAGATCCTAGGAAGAAAGCTTAGGAATGGTGAAGGAGGTTCTCCATCAGAAAGGCTCATTCTATTTTTCTAATTGGATCAATGAAAATATCATTGCACAAATTCATAAATAATAAATAGAACGTGTCTGAAGCATTGACCAGTTATGAAAAAATATGTGCCAAAAAATTGTACTACTATAAACAAAACCCCCCACTAAAATCTATTATGAAATAAACATCAAAATATTACAACATTGGTTGAGCATTTTATAGAGAATAAATTTCAATGGCTTTAAGTCCCCCTTTTGTCCAGTGTTACTTATTTTATTAAGAAAAAATGTCATCACAATGTCTCTCCTACTTAACGACTAGTAAAATGTAAGGAGGGATGAAGGATAAATATACAGAACTTGAATCTGTACAATATTTTCTGCTTTGTACTCCCAGAATGATGATCCAAAGCAGATTACAGCATCTTTCTGCGAACATGAAGTCTGTGGTTGACCCTGTGTATGAGAGGATGGAGACCCATGTGAGTATCTACGAAGTTCTTGTCTTGGCTGTGTGGCTTTTGAGAGGTATTGGGAAAAGCATTATGTATAATAAAAAAAAGGTCAATCGTGGTTGAATGATAGTTGTGACATGGCTGTAAAACTTTGTGTTAATTAACCAGTATTGCACAATTAAGAGTTATTAAAGAAAGAGATATACTTAATGTGGCAAAAAATCTTATACATAGCTTGAGAGTACAGTTAAAGCTCTTGTTCTTAGGAAATTGTGATTTATAGTTATCACAAAATGACCAGTGAAATGATGAATTAGTGGATCCAGAAATGTAGAAATTAACCGAGGAGGCCCAGTCTTGGATCAAGGATGACCCCTGGTGGCGACTAAACTCTGGAAGTCTAAGGGCCACACTTTGTTGTCCCTGGGATATGTCCTGGGAGTAGTCAGGGATATCATTCTCTGTTTTTGAGTTCATTCCTTTTCATTCTACATGTACAATTAAATAAAAAAGTAAATAAAGATAAAGTAGATAAAGTAAATAAAGTAAATAAAGATAAAGATTAAGGCATGCTTCAATAAGAAATACTAATACTGTTTTTTAAAAATACACAAATTCCTTAAGAATAAATGGATCAGAGGCATCATCTTCTGAGGATGCTGTATACATGATAAATAATGGGCCTGAATTCTTATTCAGTTCAGAAACAGAACCAGTGTTTGTTTTCCCGAGAAGGAAATAACATAATTGGCTACACATTGAAATGTGTAATAAGAGGAAAGGAATAGTACAAGAAGAAATGGAGAAAATATCAATCATTTTATAATCTGTTCTGCTCTGTACTCACAGAATGAACTTGGGCATTTTTCCTTAGTCAAGAGGTGTAAAGTTCTTGGATTGGGTGGCTTTTAAAATCTGAGCACCATATTGTAAAATCATCATATGTGACTCAAGAATGTCAACCATGGGCCACAGACAAACATTTTGTTTACTAATCAATATTTGGAAAATTTAGACTACAGAATGAGATATACTCAATGTAGGAGAAGTTCCTGTAGATAAAGTGTACATAAGGATGCTACTAACTTTTCTGTGATTACTTATATAGTTTTTAATTTTTATGTTTTTATTAGTGTATGTTTCCAGTTTAGTTTTCAGGAATTACTGCATGTATATAACATATTTTGATCATTTTTTGTTTCTTTACCTCCCTCTCCCTTTCTTCTCTTGTATTCTTGATTCCTTTCCTCATCTTCCAAAAGTCTGTCTTGTTTCCTACCATGTTCCCTTCATTTTAGTCATTTATTTATGTTTTAGATTTCTCATGTAAGAGAAACCATGCAATATTTAGCATTCTGTGTCTACTTATTTCATTTTGTATTTTGGTCTCAAACTCCACCCATTTTTCTGCAAGTGACATGGTTTCATTCTTCTTTATGGGTGACTAACATTCCCTTCTACATATACCGTATTTTCTTTATCCATTCATTTGTAGACAGACAACTAGGCTGTTTCCAGAGCATAACTATTGTAAATTGTACTGCTATAAGTATGGGTATACATGTATCACTATAGAATGATGTCTAATTCTTTTGGAAATATACCCAGGAGAAGTATGGCTGAGTCAATGGAATTTCCAGTTTTAGTTTTTTGAGGAGTTTCCATACGATTTCCATAGTGGCTGTACTAGTTTACATCCCCATCAATAAAGTAGAAGAGTCCATTTTCCACAACATCCCTGACAGTATTTGGTTTTTTTTTGTTCTTGATGATAGCCATTGTGACTGGGGTAAGATGGAATCTCAGAGGTGTTTTGGTTTGCATTTCTCTAATGGCTGAACATGTCATACATTTTTTCATGTGCTTATTGTCCATTCATTCTTCCTCATCTGAGAAAGTGTCAATTCAACTAATTTGTCCATTTCTTGATTGAGTTAATTCAATGTGCTTGAGGAACATAGATATAAAAATCCTCAATAAGATACTTGTAAACAAAATTGGATAATTCATTAAAAAGATCATACATCATAACTATCATGCTCACATGTTGTCATCCTAGGGATGCAAGGGTAGTTCAACATATGCGAATCAATAAATGTTTGTTTGTTTGTTTGTTTTTTGGTACTGGGGCTTGAACTCGGGACTTTGCGCTTGCAAAGCATGCGCTGGAACCACTGAGCTAAATCCCTGGCCCGCAAATCAATAAATGTAATCCACCACATAAATTGAATCAAGGATAAAAATTACATGATCATCTCAATAGATGCAAAAAAAAATGCCTTCAGCAAAATCCAACATCCCTTCATGACAAAAAAGCTGATGAACATAATAAAAGCCATGTATGGCAAACTCAGAAGCAACATCATACTAAACAGGAAAAAACTGAAATATTTCCTTCTAAAATCAGGGAGAAAACATGGGTGACACTCTCACTTCTGTTCAGTATAGACCTTAAAACTTCAGTCAGAGAAATCAGGCAAGGAAAAGAAATAAAATGGATACAAGAATATAGTATCAAAAAAGTGCGATGATAGCACAAAAACAGACACATGGAACAATAAAATGGAACAACAGTTAAAGAAATAACTCCATCCATCCTCAGCCATCTGATTTTTGACAGAGTCCACAAACACACACTAGAGACAGCCTTTTTATATAGCTAGAGATACTTTCTGTATATAGATTATTAAGGAAACAAGTAGTCCGTAAGTTAAGGTAGAAGTTAGCAGAAGAGGGCCAACCTCGGATCAGTGATGACCACTGGAGTCGTATGAGTCATGGATGATGACTACGCTCAATGTCTGAGGTCCAAACCATAAGGAATCTAGTGTGTACCTTGTGACCTTAGGGTGGCTTAAGGCATCGTCAGGGATGCTCTAGGACGACCTTTTGTGTTCATGAGGGTTCAGCTTGCTTTTTAACTGGATCAGTGAAATAACCATTATATATAAATAAACAAATATGTCCATATGAATAAATAAAGCTAGAGTGTGAAGCATTGACCAAAGGTGAGAATATATAACGAACATAAATACATTATGTTTGCATTTAAAGCATGGAAATCCCTTAAGAAAGAAAAAACCTCAAACATTTTGCGATCTTGGCTGAGGATGGTAGATAAAACTGAAACAATGGTCTCAATGTTCATTTTCTCAAGAACTACCCAAATAATTTAACTGTTACATAAATGATCAATAAAATCAGTGGAGAAAGGCAAGATTAAGTAGGCATAATCTCAATCCTTTTGTAATTTCTTGTGCCTTGTACTGAGAATGGTGTTCCCACTGATTACAGCATTCATCCTTGGTCGCAGGATCTCTTTCTGCTTGTGTGTGAGGAGCATGCAGATCAATGTGAGTACCGTCAAAGTTCTAGCCTTGGTGTGGGTGGTTTTTAAATGGAGCTTAAATCCTTACTCAGGTCAGAAACAAATTCAGTGTTTGTTTCTTAAGAATGAAATAACATAATTAGATACACATTGAATGAGTAATAAAATAAAAGGAGCAGTACAAGAGTAACACAATGAGCAGTAAAAGAGTGGACACAATGTCAATCTTATTATAACCCATTCTGCTCTGTACTCAGAATGGATGCCTCCAAGCTGACACAGGCATTCTTTCCTCGTCGTGAGGTCTGTGGTTCCCACCGTGTTAGGAGCATGGAGACCAGTGTGAGTACATCAAAGTTCTTATCTTTGTTTGGGTGGAATTTCCAGGGTATTCACTGTAGTGAAACTGTTATGTTATGATGCAACGTCTCAACCATGGCCCAAGGAGAAATATTAAATGGCCACATTATTGAAAATTAGCAGCAATGAATGAAATGAATGAATGAAATTCAGTGTTGGAAAAGATCCTATAGATATCTATAATGTGTCCTTAAGGATTTGTCTTTAACATATTGTAATTCCTGGTTATAAAATCAGTAGTGAAATTTATAGTCAATAAGTTAATGTAGAACATGATAGGGAAGAGGAGGCCTGGTTTTGGTGATGACCATTGGTGGCGAATCACTCATGGACACTCAGTGTACCTTCAGACGCGAGGGGTCGGTGTTAGGAATGTTTTTGTCGAGGATGTTTTTGCTTTTTGTGTTCATGAACTTTCAATCTATTTTTGTAATTGGATCAAATGTATAAATAAATAGTAAAGCATTGGCCAATTATGAAAAGAAACTTGTGGGAAAAAACCCATTAGTTTATGTTGAAACATGGAAGTTCATTCATCAATAAAAAGTTCAAAGTTATAAGACCGTTGCTAGATGATGGCAATATAGTGAAAATGATGGCCTAAGTCCTTACAGGTCAGATTCCAAGTGTTCAGTCTTTGTTCTCAAAGGATATATTGTTACAATTAATCAATATTCATAAAATTAACAGTAAGATAAACGATATACAAATGTGACAAAAACCCTGTAGGTAGTTTACAGGGTACCTAAGGATCTTGTTCCTAATTTTTTGTGATTTCTAGTTATCTGATTATTAGTAGTCAATGAGATAGTCCATAAGCAAAAAAAGAAATTAATGGAGAGGAGGGCCAGTTTTGGATCACCAATAATCTTTGGTGACATATGAGTTAAGGATGGTGACTATAAGTCTGGAAGTGTGATTTCCACATCATAAGACATCCAGTGTGTACCTTGTGATCCCAGTGATAGCTGTTAGTAATAGTCAAGGATGTTTTAGTCCTTGTCTTTATGAAATCTTCACTGACTTTTCTAATTGGGTTAATCCTTGGGCACGTGTTAGGGCCATATTCATCGTGTTTGCTTTCTTAAGGAAAAAATGTCATCACAGTTTCACTAGTGCTTAAATGACTAATGAAGGATAGGTGGAAGGATAATGGATGTGTTTTTATATGTGTTTCCCTTTGTACTCTCAGAATGGATGTTTCCGAACTGATTTAAATATTTTATTTTTCTTAGTTTTCTGCATTAGGAGCAAAGAAATCAATGTGAGTATAGTCAAAGTTTTTGTCTTTGTGTGGGTAATTTTTAAAGAATGTTCATTTTTTTGATAAAAATATTACATGAGTCCAAGAACATCAAGAATGGTCCTAGGAGAAATTGAAATGGCTAGGCAACACTTTCTCAATTAAGCAATATTTGTAAAATTAAGAGTAAGAAAAACCATAGTCAATGTGGTTAAAAATCCTGTTGATAGCTATAAATTTTATCTCAGGATCTTATTTTTAACTGTGTGTAATTCCTAGCTAGCAAGAGCCTAATGTAGAATTTAATGGAGGAGGCCCAGTCTTGGATCAATGATGACCATTGGTGGTGTATGAATCATAGATGGTGACTAAGCTCTGGAAGTCTGAGAGGTCCACACTGTAAGACACCTAGTGTGTGTATTCTGTTGGCACAGATAGATGTTAGGAATAGTCAAAGATGTTCTTCATCTTGTGTTCATGCAGTGTTAATATATCATAGTAATTGGATCAAAGAAAGAACCATTACATACCACACATACACAAACACATATATTAAGAATCTGCCAAAAAATGTATATCAGGACAAAACTTGCATAAATATTTTAATACTAAATTTGTTGAGCCATCATGAGATTAATATGTTACATTTGGCCTGTATAAGTACAGCACGTGCTCAAAGTAGAGGCCATTAGCTTTCAGAAATTTATTAGTAAGGCAAACTGCTGAAGTGTGCATATGTTTTTTGGCAGTATCTACCTATCCACCTATATCAGTGGCTCAGAGTATATCTTATTCTGTGTCAATAGAGAGATAATGTGAGGCATTGACTAATCATTAAAATATATGGTAAACAAAAATAAATTATGTGTATTTAAAGCACAGAAGACCAGTAGAAATAAAATGCTCAAATGTGTTACTCCCATTTCAAAGGATGTTAAATAAAATAAAACTACTGACCTATGTCCTTGTTAGTGTCAGGACCCAAATTTCAATGTTTGTTTTGTCAAAGAAAAAAATCATAATTTAATTCCTGCTTAATTGACCAATGAAATGAAAGGATGAATGCATGGATAATTATCAATCTTTTATAATCTATTCTGTTTCATACTGTCAGAATGGATGCTCCCAAGCTTGTTGAAACATAACTTTCCTGGACATGAAGTCTGTGGCTTCCTGTGGGTGTTAGGACACGGAAACCAATGTGAGTATAGTCAAAGTTCTCATCTTGTTTTAGGTGACTTTAAAAAGAGATTCTCCATTTGGTAAAATTGTTACCTATAATCCTGGCAGACTCACAAAACTAAAAGATAAATGTGCCATGGCCATGAAACACTATATTGATTAATTAATATTTGCAAAATTAAGTTTGACAAAGAAAAGCCATATAATCAGTGTGCCAAAAAATCTTAAGGCAAAAGGTATAAATTATGCTTAAAGTATGCTATTAAGTTTTGTGGTTATTATCAACTAATTAATATTGTCTTCAATAGCTAATAAACAAATACAGGAATTAATGAAGAATGATCAGGGCACCAATCTTGGATCCATGATGACTACTGGTGGAGTATGAGTCATGGATGGTGACTAAGCTGTGGGAGTCTGAGGTCCACACCATAAGAAGTCTAGTTTACGTCTGTCATTGAAAGTGGTCCTCTAGAGTATAGTCTTATTGGTTTTTTGTTTTGTTTTGGTTTTGGTTTTGGTTTTTTTTGATCACCAGGGATTGAACTTGGGTCCTTGCACTTGGAAGCAGGCGGTGGCATCATTGAGCTAAATCCACAGCAAGGTCTTATGGTTTTTATTAATGGATTTTGATTATATCAAAAATGGACCTAAGATAGAATTAAATATGAACAAATGTATCAACTATTATTAAAATTTGTAGAAAGGTAAGAGTGGCTATTTGAATGTATTGAAAACATACTTTCTGTAAAAAAATAAATGATTTCATTATCATCTCTAATGATTATAGAGCTTATACAACTAAAAATCTATACTCTTATTCTGTTTGTAGAAAATTCAATTTTGTGTTTAAGAAAAGTAAAGTATGTAGTACTCCAAATTAAAGCCTAAATGATTAATTAACTAATTGAACTGTGGAATGATTGATCAATGTAGAGTATCTCAGTCTTTTATCATCTGTGGGGCTCTCTACTTCTCAGAATGGGCACATTCAGGCTGAGTCATGGATTCCCCTTGGTGAGGGGCTCTGCAGTTGCCTATGCTGTTAGGTGCATAGGTACAAATGTGGTAATAGCTACAGTTCTGCTTTTTGAATATTTTCTTAGAAGATATTCCATGTATTCATATGATGTGTTTAGTACAACAAAATAAATGATAAATGTGGAACTATATGAAATATTGTATGTGGCCTAAGCCTGGACCAATAATGATGATCAGTCATCACTGTTGATGTTACAGATGACGAAAACCATATCTGACATAGGTCCAATGCAAAAGAAAATCTACACACTCCCTCTCTTGAAAATGATCTTTTAACAAGATGATGAGAAAATATATGAGGATTATGATATTTGTCTTTGTGCTCATCGATTTTGATTCCATTATCATAGTTACATATAATTGTAAATGAATCAATAAACAAATATAAATAAATAAATATCAGGAGGTATACGATTAGCCAATCAGGAAAATATTTCATGAAGCAAAAGAATATTAATAGAAATTAGAAACCCCAAAGTTAATTAAGAAAGATATGGCTTCAGAATATTTCTTTTGGATTATGGGGTACTAGATTTGATCAAAATATATTCATTGAGCCCTGCAAAGTGTGAAACTTGGGGAGAACTTGGGCAGGGGAATGATGGGAGTAAAAATGACCTAAGTATGTTGTGTGCATGTATGCATGTGTCAAAATGCAGCCCATTAATCTGTATGACCAATATATGCTAATGTCTGCTCTGCTGCACTTCTCAGGTTGCACGCCCCTGACCTGGTTGAAGCATCTGCCATGCTCACGAGTCCCGCAGCTGCCAGAGTGTGTAGGAGCCACTCAGTCTACTGAGGGTAATAGTCACAGTGCTTTTTTAAATTTAGGTAGCTTTTCCAGGTGTTCACTGTAATATTTACAGTTAATATTAAGTATAATTCTAAAAGGGCCAGCTGTAGTCCAGTGAGTTAATGAGGATTGTATGAAACATGTTGATTAATTGATATTTGCAATAATAAGGGTGACTAATGAAAGAGGTATAATAAATTAGGCAAATGATTCCAAAGACAAATGGGTCCCAGAAGGAACTCGTCCATGAGTATTTGCAGTTCATGGTTGTTTATTATTATTAGTGAATCAATGAGAATGAAGAGAGGCCCAAAGCTGGGTCAATGGTGAATCATGGGTAATGAATGCTACAGGTCTGGAATCTGGTTAAACTAGAACTTGTTTAATTTTGTGTTATAAAAAATCCTAAGGCTGATTATTAGGAATATACAGGAAATTTTAAAATCTTTTGTTGATGTACTTCATTTTATTAATGTAAATTCATTATCTGTTGACCAGTGAGCAAGTATATATACACACAAATAAGTGAAGGAAGCTTTATTCAACTATGCATGTGATATAGTGAGCCATGGAATATTATTCATATAAACTATATATAACTGTAGAACCAATATATGCTATAGAACCAAATGGACAAAAGATTCTGTTACTAAGGATCATATAGGAAATGACACTGATGAGCAATATTCAATTTTGTAAGCATGAGTCAAATCTTTATATACTTTTCTACCTAAGTATATTCAAATGTACCCACATACATACACACACGCATACAAAAACGTTCATTTCAGTATATATTTTATGCAATTGTTTACATTATGAGCAATTAATAAATATTCCAGTTGCTGGCGCCTTCTTATTCATCTTCTTGGTCTTGTACTCCCCAAAAAGATACTTCTGGGCTGATTTTAGTCTCCTGTATAGCACATGCTCTATATCGCCTCAACACAATGGGCTTAGAGACCAATGTAACTAATCACTAAAAATCTATATCTTCCATGAGATTGTTTTTCTTAAAGGATTTATTGTACAGTCTTATTGAAAGTATGAAATATAATCCATAAGGATAGCCATGGACAATGTTAAATATGGAATGAGTAGGAAATATAAATCCACATACCATGATAATGAAAAAGATACATGAATATGGAAAATATGGACATGCATGCTATTATTTCTCTTATTCGTAGGTTTTTGTGAATCCTATTTTCTGAAACTTATTTATTTGTTTATTTATTTATTTTATTTGAGACAGTGTCTCACTAGGCAGTTCAGGCTGGCCTTGAACTCACTATGTAGTCCAGGCTGGCCTCAAACTCAAGGCAATCCCTGCCTCAGCCTCCCAAGTGCTGAGATTACAGACGTGTGCCAACACACCCAGCTGAATTTTAGTTCTAAATAGTAATGTCAGTGAGTTGATCAATAAGCAAATGTAGATGAGAATGAAGAAACAGAGGCCTAAGCCTGGACCAATTATGGGAACTGGTGATATTATTAATTGTAAATGATGAATGTTCCATGACTCTGAGGTCCAATAGCAATGAAAATGGTCTATTGCCTCTGTTTAAAGGAACCTATAGATAGATATTAGGACAATAGAATGATCACTTTCTTGGAAATGGTTCAAATAAAGAATCAGTGTACAAACATCAATAAGGTAAACGCAGTGTAGCATGTCTTCTCTTCATATCTAAAGTTAGGTTAAAAACCTGCGTACATATGTCCTACTTCTTTGGGTGGGAATGATGTAGACAGAAAACAAATGCACGTTTTCCCACTTTACTAAATCTGATATGACTGCGAAGTGTGAGGTTGGATGCATAGAGAAGACTTCAGTCCTGCTTTTTTGCACTCTGCTTTACTTCTTAGCATGAACACGCTTGACTGCACTGAACACGAGCCACACTCCAGTGGGTCCCATGGCTCCCTGTGTGTATAGGGGCACTCAAGCACCGTGAGTACTGGGCAAAGTCATTGTCTTGCTTTGGGTGGGTTGTTTAGAGGCCTCACTATAATAGTTAAGAAGGTACTAAACATATGCTAAGAGTAACCATATCCTAATGATAAATATGGAGCTGCCCCATGGCATTATGTTGATTAATTGATATGTGCAACATGAAACAAGAACATTTAAGGCAAGAAATGATTCTCTATACAGATTTAAAATACCTAAGATCTTGTGCCGATTTTTTGATTGATACTTATTTTATTATGATTAGCGTGGTAATACACTGAGCAGTAACTACATGTAGATGAGAACAGAGTCCCAACCCTGAATCATTGATAATGACAGGTTAGGTGCGAGTTGTAGACAGTGACCGTTGTGTGTGTGTGGAACCACACAGTCCAACACCAAAGCAGTCTGTTCAGGTGATCCTGTAAGACGGGTAGTTTACAATGCCAGGACCTTGTTCTCATCTTTGCATTTATGAGTTGTATAATATACTATTATTAAAGTACAATGGAGATGGTTACTGTTCTGAGTCAAGAGCAAGTTTATTTGTCGCAGTAAGAGAAAAATGAGTACATATTACTGGAAGTTTAGAAATGTGTATGTGACCATGGCAGTAATGAAAGATACAGGTCAGTGTAAAGAATGTCTCACCTTTTCTTTATCGTGATTTCTGCTTCGCACTCTTCTGAGCCACTTTCAACACCTTCCGGTGCTGAACATGAGGCTGCCTTCCTATTATGGCAAAATGAGTAACAGGAAAAGTGTACTATTTGGGGTCATTTGCTTGAGAGTGTTAGTGGTGTTAGTAATCAGCATTAAATTATGGCCCAGTGATAAATCAGGATACATTGTGTTGATTAATTGATAATATGCAGCATTGAGATTAACAAATAAAAGATACATAGTCTGTGTGGGAACTGGCTACAGGGACTGATGTTAGGGATTCTCAAAGATTCTGTTCTTGTGCCTTGCAGAAGCATATATGACTATTGTTATTATTACTGAATGATTGACTTATTCAACAAATGAAGAAAAAGACCCAAACATGGTCCAATGATGACTGCTTGTGGAATGTGAGTTAGAGACGGTGGATGTTATCTATCTGAAACTCTGGGTTCCAACACAAAACATAAATTAGTTTGGTCTGTTGGAAATAATCCTGTGGATAGATATCAGACAAGTCCAAAATAATATTCTCTAGATTCATAGACTTAGATTGATTATTAGGGGATCAATGATAGGATGACTAAGCAGGTAGAAATAGGTAAAGAAGAGGGTAAATCATAATCCAGCTGTGACTGTATGTGATGATGAAAGAAATGATAGTATTAAACACTTTATGGGAGGCTGAGGCAGGAGGATTGCAAGTTTGAGCCCAACCTGGGCAATTTAGCAGCTTAGGGAGACATTGTCTCAAAATAAGAAAGGGCCAGAGTTTAATCCCCAATATTTCAAAATAATAAACAAGTATTAATGCCCCTTAAGACATACAGTGAGTGGATTAAAAAAAAGAAATGCATCATGGATAGCACTTATTTGGGTAATTATCACACGATTCTAATTAGTAAGAGTCATTTTTGTTTTCTGGGCTTGTCTTTCTAAGTGTAAGGCTGCTTCTTTTGTTAAGAGAAAAACATTCCATTATAAACAACTAATAAATACCTACATGACTGAGTGAGGAAAATGTGGAAAAGAAGCTCAGTAGACAGTCTTAGTTTTTGTTTTAATCATCCACTTTGCTTTGTAGTCTATAGAATGGATGCATTCAAGCTAATTTTATTGGATTGTTTTTATGAATCATGGCTCTTTTATCATACGTGCATCAATGTAAGACTGAATGCACAAACACAGGAAAGTGAAGATGAGACATGTCCAGTGTGATGCCTGTCTACTCTTCCTATTTGTGGAGAGGTGGTAAAATCTAAAAAGGTATATAGAAAACACTGAATTCCATTAAAAATGTTTCCTGTGTTTTAATTCTTTAATTAATGATAATATAGGCAATGAGGATCAGAGAAGAACGTTATTGTTCTTTTAAAAGAAAATTAGTAAGTATTTCCCCACATTCATGTACACTTAAATGACTAAGTGAAAGATCAGATTGATGGAGCCAGAAAGCACATCTCAATTTTGCTATCTTCTGTTCTGCTTTGTGCTTCTTGGAGTTGCTGAGCTGTCACTCACTAATCACTTCCTGTCATCAGGAACACCCAGACTGCCCCTACATCAGGCTGCCTGCACACCAATGTGAGGAATCGTCACACTCTTATTTGGTTTGAGGTGTTTGCTTAGGACCTTCAGTATAATATTAAAAAGCTATTAAATATAATCAAAGGAAGCCAACCATGCTCCGAAAGTAAATATGAAATCCGCATGAACTGTTATGTAGATTAGTAGGTATTTACACACACGGAGAAGGGGAAGCCATCTAGGAAAATGTTTGTATACACAGATAATAGAGACACTTAAGGATTTTATCTTTGAGTTTTTTTGATTTATAAATGTTTATTTTTATTATTATTAGCAAGTGGACAGTCATTAACAAACAATGTAGAAATTAATAGAGAAAAAATCAGCATCATCCCCCTCATGGTGTAGGAGGCGGTGTGTTCTTGTCAGGAGCTCTGAGGTCCTATCCAGGGGATACCTACTCCAGGCTCCCTGTTTTGTCTTTGTGTTCCTGAATTTTGAGAAAGATATTATTAAAATAGCAATGGTAGTGTAAATAAACAAATACATACAAACATGAATAATAATGAAGAGAATGATGTATGGCCAGTGGCTGAAATATATAGTAAGGAAACACAATGATTTAGACCATGACAGTAGTTACTGCTCTTAGTCAGAAGCAAGTTTGATATTCATTTGACTAAGATAAAAATGAAGAAATGTTATAATAAAGCAATAAATACTTAAATAACTAATAAGAGATACAAATACATGTCGATGCAAAGACTCTCATTTAAAAAAAATCATTTTCTCTGCTTTCCATGCTTCAGAATGTATGCACTGAACCAACTTGAACATTGTGCTGTGATCCATGTTAGATCAGGGTGAGTATAGTCAAAGTTCTTGTTTGGGGCAATTCACTTCAAAATATTCCTGGTATTATTAAAAATTGTTAAATCTAATAAGAAGTTAACTATGGTGCAATGGTAAATGCAATATGAAAGATCATGCTGATTATCGGCTAATGAGGAACATTGATTGGGTCTAGCTAATCAAAGATCAAAGTATGTTAGGAATTCAGATCTTTTATTCTTGGGTTTCAAATCATGTTTCATTTTACTGTCAATGATTAAATAACAAATTCAATAAAAGTGTAAAAATGCATGATGAAAAGGAGACTCAAACATTGATGAGTGATGACCACTGGTGGCGTGTGAGTTGTGGATGATGGATACATGTCTGGAACTCTGAGGTCCAAGAAGAAAACAATCTAGGTTTTACCCTTGTTGGAAATGGCAAGAATTTCAATCTTGCCTTTATCTACTCTGCTTTGTACTTCACAGCGTGGATACACACACCCCTGAGCTTCAGTTGCCCTTGTATGCAGAAACGTGGAGACCGATATGAGTCATGCCAAGGTCCTTGCTTTTGCTGATTTGTTTAGGGAATCACAGACTATTGTCTTCACAAGTAGTATTAAAAATAATCTAATTAGGCCAATCAAGGCCCAGTGATAAATACGAATTTGACATGAGACGTTATAAACATTAGTCAGTTTTTTTGAGTCTACTTTTCTTCCCTTTTTTATTGGTATATGTTTACATCATAAAGACATTTATGGATGGGAATTGGTTAATATACATAACAGTTCTTGATCCTTTTTGCTTCCCTTTCCCATCCCTTTTTTACTACCCTTCCCTCCCTACTGCCTCCCTCTTCCCCTTCCTATCACCACAAAGTGCATCTCCCTGTTTCCTATCTTTTGTTTTGCTCTTAAATTATTTATACTTTGGATTTCTCATGTAAGAGAAATGAATTGTTATAACAATGAGAATGGCTAGTAAAAGGGGTATATGTGTATTCAGTGACACAATTGTTCTGTAGATGAATACTTTGGGATCTTTCTTTTCCTTAAGATTGTATGGCTCATGGTAATTATTATTCAATACACGAGTGTAGATTTGTATGAAGAAAATGACACCTAAATTTGGGCCAGTGATTACAGTTAATAATAAGTGTGGGACTGTGCGGTCTGCAGAAAAAGAACTATGGTCGATTTCCTGGGATCATCTGCAAATGAGCTGATGGATTGATGCTAAAAATTCTAGTGTTCTTTAATTTTAGATTATCCATCCTCCACTGAGCTAAATCCCCAGCCCTCGATCCTGTATTATTATTATAAATTGATCCTTGATGGCAGTGTTAAATACATAATTCAATAAATTGGAAGATACTGAAGCATTCTTCAACCACAAATATAGGAGATAAAGTGAAGAACAGTACGCTGGTAACGGAAGTTGAAAACACTAATGTCATTAAGACATAAATAGATCAAGGATGTTGCTTCTGACAAATGATCACAGACACAGAGAAGGAAGAGTCAGTTATATTGCTCTGGGTCAGTCATTGTCCAATTCATTTTGTTAAGCAAAGCATATTTTAGGAAGAAACAGTAAATACTTAACTGACTGGATCAATGAGACGTGGGAGGCAAATACGAATGGAGTGAAGTTGCCAATATTTAAAGTCAACTGTTCTGCTTGGTTTCTCCTTAGAGTGTGTACAGTGGCGTTGGTTTATGGACCCTTTCATGGCTGCAGGGCACATGACTGCCTTTATGTACAGCTGCATAGAGGCCAATATGAGTAATAATTAAGGTTCTTGTTGTGGTTTGAATTTTTTTTAAGGTATGCACTGGGAATGATGGCATACTCCTATAATCCCAGCATTTTGGGAGGCTGAGGCAGGAGGTTTGCAAGTGTGAACCCCGCCTGGGCAACTGAGTGCCTGAGTGACACCCTTTCAAAATAAAAAAGGGCTGGGAAGGAAGCTCAGTTGGGAGGTCCTGGGTTCAATTCCCAGTACCAAAAACAAACCAAAAGAGGCATCAGTGTGTTATTTTAAGTTTTTAAAATTTCATTAATTTTAATTATACATGTTTCAGTACATAATGATTACATTTATTGTAGGGAGGTGGTACATGTGCACAACACCTAATTCCTTTTACTTCCCCTTCCCCTATCTTCCATCCCACTTTCCTTCATCTCTTGGTCCTTTTCCCTTGTGCAAAAAGATCTATCTCTCTGTTTCCCATTATCTGTCTTTTATTTTGCTCTTTAATTTATTTTTAATTGGGTTTCTCGTATAAGAGATGCTATGTGATATTGATGCTTAAGTGTCTGATTTACTTCACTTAACATTATGATCTCAAGGTACATCCATTTGCCCACATATGACTCAAATTTATCCTTCTTTATTTTAAACTTGGAGTATAATCAGGTAAGGCCAACCAAGAGCTAAATCTTAAAAATCCGATTTATAGAATTTATGTTAGCCTATTTATATGTGAAACACTGAGGTCAATTAGAAAAGAAACTTAGTTCTTGTGGGGAATAATTTATTCAACAGATGTTAGAGATATTGAAATTCTTTGCTAGAGTTTTGTGACTCTTGGATATTTATTTATTCTTATTAGTGAATTGATGATTCAAACAATCCACAAATGTAGACATAAATGCAGAACAAAGGAGCCAAATCTGGTTTCATTTTTTGCTTGTTTTTTTTGGTACCGGGGATTGAATTTGGGTCCTTGCGCTTGCAAGGCAGGCAGCAGAACCACTGAGCTAAATCTCCAGCCCCTAAAGGAGCCAAACCTGACCTATGTTGAAGGCTGGTGGTTTAAGAGTTTGAGACAATGAATATTCATGTCTGGATTGTTTTCTCAGTGCTAGGTATTGAACCCAGTGTGGCATGCTTTCTATGCAAGAGCTTTCCCACTGAGCTACACCCCCAGCCCAGGAACTTAGGGTCTCACGTGAAAAGAAATAGAGTTTATTTTTCCCTTCCTTAGAATTGATTGTATACATATATATTATATACGTATATAGAAAACTTTATTTCATGACATTAATTGCCTTTTCATAAGTTAACTGATGCATGAATAACTAAACCAGTTATGAATAAGGGAGGAAAAATAGAACAAAGAGTGGACTTAATGCCATTTGTAATGGTACCCTTGTTTAGAAAAAATAAAATTCTTGGATTCTACTAGTTTTATCAATATCAGATAGGCAGATATTAAAAACAGCATTTCTGTTCTCTATGAGATTATAAATATTTAGTTCAGTTATAGTCAGAGAATGTAAATATGTTCAGTTTCTTCAAAAAGAATGGATGGTTGGACAAATTAACTCATTTGCTCATGAATTATTAACTGATCCATTCACACTAATAATGAATGCATTAATGAATAAGGTCAAGACTGACCACTCACATGAACATGTTGTGAAACCAGGAATGTGATGACTCTGTTTCTGTAAGATGATGTCCACTTGTAGAGAATATGAAGGTTGTTTTGTTAGAGAGAAGCCACGAGGCCTACCTGGAGTCAGCTGTTTCTCTTACTGAAGGTGACAGATTCAAGAATATTCACTACTTTTTGTAAAATTTATACTTTAAGTAATTCAATAAATCAGAGTTAGCCCTAGTTTAGAATAGAATTTTTCATGACCCAATGTTCATGATGACTCTAATCTTGTTCTTTTCATGTTCAAAGAAACAGAACCTGAATCATGGCTGTTTTCTACTCTTTCATATTGACTTTGTCCTTCTCAGAGGTGATGCCTACTTCTGCCTGATCAGCCTGTAATACAGGTGGTATTGTCTGTTGGGTAAGACGCGTGTGGACTTACGTAGATGATACCCAACATTCTTGCCCTGGGTTGTGTGTGTCTGGTTCATTGTGTTCACAGTCCTGTAAAAGGTGCATGAATGGCTATTTACCTAAATAAAATCAAAGAACATAGAAGATAAGAATTTTTTATATAGTAAGGAGTAGAACTGTCTAACTCAGTACAACTGTGGACAACTTTGAAAATATGAATATTGATGCTATTTAGTCATTTTACAAGGCAGTTATATCTCATTTTAGCAATTTTCATAGTTTACATAAATATTCTGTAGTGTTAAATGGCCTAGTCTGTTAATTGTACGGGGAAGAAGCATATTTGAAAGAAATTATTAGTAACATAGTAGGGTAGAGAAGTACATTCTTGTTTACTGATATATCTTAATTGGATGCATAATTTAAATAAGAATGGATCACACATGGACTGATGATATAAATGGGATGAAATCTGTACTAAGACGTAAGTGAGATATTTACTAAGGCATCATCATTATATTTCTATCCCTTTTTACAGTCCAGTAGAAAAGAAAAAATAGTCTATTACCTCTCTTGGAAATTAGCCCATTGACAGATGATAGAAATACTTAAAATATTTACTTTGGGTTTTGCCGGGTTGTGCGTTAGTATTAATTTTATTATAAGTGAGCCAATAAACATAAATATCACGAATGAATATATAAAAATCTGTTAAGGGATGGTCTCTTTATGACCATAGTTTTTGGAGTAAGAAGTATTACTGTATGACTCAAACACTGTTGGCCACGACTAAGAATAGACCAAACCTGTGACTCACATCTGCAGTAAACATGTACTTGGCTGTGCAGATAGTGTCTTTATTTCAGGTGCTTTTGAGTTTTTATCTGCTTTGTCTTTCCGTAAATTAGAAATAGTCATATAAATACCCAAATCAAATCATAAGTAAGGATGTGAATGTGACTTAAGCTTCGAGCAGTCCTGAGGTTGTGTTTTAAGGCAGGGATTATGAACTGATTAACCTACTGTAGTACAATAGGGCCCAGTTTAAAAAGAGATCAAAGTTTCCCACTGAATTTCATGGCTCTGTGTTGTTTCAGTTTACTTTTCTTCCCTGGTTACATGGCATTTCTTGATTTATAAATATTTATGGATTAGCTCTAAGGCTTCGCTATTTTAAGTTTTCTCTACATGATAATCATGCATAGTTAGAGTATGATAATTGAATACATGTTGAAAATTTGTAACGATCAAATCAGGGTAATTAGCATTTCCATGTCTTTAAAACCTAGTGTTTTGTGTGGGGGGGTCTAACAAACTTCTCTCTTGTAGTGCTTTATAAAATATACAATAAGTTGCTTATGCATTAGTCACCTTAGAGTGATACAGAACACTAGAACTTATTCTTCTTGTCTAATTAGGCTTTGGTACCTGTTATCCAACATACCTCTGCTTGGCTGAACTTCTAGCCTCCAATGAGGAATATTCCACTCTCTTCTCCCATGACATTACCCTTTCCAGCTTCCACATGACTTAAGACATGCAGTGTTGTCTACATTAATGTGTCGTCAGGTATTACATCAGCATTTTAGATACTGAATGGAATGTTGAATTGGTGATCACATTACATCATAAAAGATTGAACAAATTAGTGGAAAAAGGACTGAGTACCAATCAGTAAGAATGAAATAATTCTGAATCTGTCTTGTGATTAATTTACTTTTGTACCCTTGTGATCCATTTAAAGAGGGGACCTGGTGTGCTGAGTCGGTGGTAATGAGCCCCTATTGAGCATTCACCAATAATCCAAGATCTGATTCTGTGGGTTGCTGCATAATGATTCCAGTGTTATGATGAATCTCTGAAAATGTCAATAAAGAGGAAAAGGGTACAACTGAACCAATTATCAATATATTATGAAAAGAAATTTTGTTAATAGCATCAGAAAACTAAGCTCCATTTGAAAAATAAATAGGGCATCTGAAAGATGATTCAGAATTATGTACATAATAGTCAAGGCTCTTGATTTAGATGAGTTATTTTTAGGGTTTAGATCTAAAATATGTCCCAGAAGTCTGAAGATTTCAGAGGTGGGGGCCGGGAATTTAGGTCAGTGGTGCTGCCGCCTGCCTGGCAAGTCCAAGGTCCAGAGTTCGATCTCTGGCACCAAAAGAAAAGTTTCAGAGGGGGGCCTCTTGCTAGGTGATTGGATCATGGGGGACTGTAGTCTTCAGTGGATCTATCTGTCCATTGACTTAAGAATGCCCGTCACTGGGGGCCTGATCTAGGACGGTGTGTTCTTACCCTCGGGCCCTCCTTTTGCCCTCTGCTTCCTGCCTGCCGTAGCTCGAGTACCTTTCCTCCTCTGTCCCCTTCGGTCATGCTGTCTCTGCCTTGGAGCCATTCAACCATGGACTGAATCCTCTGAAAACCATGAGCCAAGATAAACCTTTCCTCCTGTAAATTTTGGATATCAGGTATTTTTGTCCCAGTGATGGAAAAGTGACTAATACAGTGATATTTTCCAAGTATTTTGGTTTAAATTAGATAAACAAGTTAATCGTGATACTGTCTTACAAATATTTAAGGGTCTGAATAAATGAAAAAGGGATAGCATGAAATCTCATGGGCTCTGTGATTAGGATCAACTTTACTAATCAATAATTATTTAAAAATTAAGTGAATCAGAGAAGAAAATTGTGATGCCATGGAGAAAATATCTCATTCTTGTAACATCATTTCTATATTGCACACAATAGATGTACCTAAAAAGACCAAGCTCTCTAGTTTACCTTTAGGTTTAAGAGTTTAGAACCCAATACACCTGTAAAATTTCTCATTCTTTTTTTTTTTTTTGGTACAGGGGATTGAACTCAGGTCCTTGCGCTTGCACAGCAGGCGGCGAAACCACTGAGCTAAATCCCCGGCCCTAAATTCCTCATTCTTAATGTGAGTTTTTAAAGGTGTTCCCTGTACATACTTCAAAAAACAGATGACAATGTGCCTGAATAATTTCCAAGAAATGTAAGCGCATAAAAAAACAAGGAAGCAAAGTTTCTGGTTAATAAGATTCTGCATTTGGATTATTTTTTAACAGATCAAGTCTATGTCACTAATCTTTAAAAGCCTTTAACGTTTTCTTTTAGATCTCCCCTAAATGTTCCTTAAGGGATAGAGGTTTAAGCTGTTTGTATTATGCAGAAGGAGCTGGTAGATGTAAGGACTTGTCAGTGTTTGAGTTTTATGGTGGTTCCATTCCACACAGAAAGAATATACAGATTCTATGAGAAAAGACCAAGAAAGGACCAGTGATGGGAAAGGATGCATTCTGAATCAGAGTTTTATAATCAAAACACCATGACCCACCAAGGTCCATTCCAAACAGGGATTTGTGTGTTTACCACTGTGGAAATGAGCCTGTAGACAGTTTTTTGATGATATTAAAGCCTCACGTTTTCAGTCCTTGGTGCTTCATAGATTTTGATTTTATTATTAAAAGTCAATAAATGAAAGAATAAATAAATACAGGAGTGTGTAAAGATGAAGAGAGTGAAGCATATCTGAGCATGAAAATATGTGGTAAGGTAAGAATTTTTATTAATAATAACTTGGTACCCCTGGAGCTTACTAAGTTAGCATCAACTGAAGAGCTTGCGTTTTGGGGTATGTCTCAGTGGGCAGGGCAGTGAGTCAGAACAGTAATGTATGCTTGGGTTCACGTGTTCTTCTGCTTAACAGAAAAAGAAAATAAATCACACTACATAATGATAAGCATTTAAATAACTAACAAAATGGAATTTGAAAGGCATTTAGTGGTGGAAACAGTGTCTCACTATCCTACTACCTGCATTATTTGTACCCCTCCTCATGAATGCTCTGAGCTGGCTTAAACATTTGCCATGGCTATGAATACTTACGTCCATAACTAAGTAAATCTTGGGAGGTACCTCTCTGGCCATGTCACATATAGGTAGTGAGAAGTAACAGTGAATATTATTGCTCGGAGTCAGTGGTGAGCACTGCATTCATTTGTTAGGAGAAGAAATACTGAGGCTTTATCTCAGTCAATTTTATTGCTCTGGGTTAGTTTTAAGTTTGAGTTGTTTTGGTTAAGAAAAATATATCTTAACAAAAATATATCTTAACAAAAATGAATGAATAAATTTTAAAAGGAGGACTAAGCAGATGTGAAATCTTGATCTCTGTGACTGTACTGTTTATAACCCTAGGGGATGTGTGTGAGGCTGGAGGCTGCTTCCCTGATGACAGCTACCCAGGAGCCTGAGGACCAGTGTGAGTGTCATCAGAGTTCTCATCTTGGTTTGGGTGACCTGTTTACGGACACTCACTATTGTTGAAAAGTGTGAAGTGTAACCAAAGATTAATTGAAGTTCAGTGACAAATACAGGGTTGGTAAAAAGCATCACAGTGATTAATGTCTATGAGAAAACAAGATAATCAGTGAAGACAGTGATTTTTGGATGATTTCTAGATACAGATAAGAATACCAAGTGTTCCCTTGGGTTTTTGTGAATCATAGGCTTGAAAATTATTACTAACAAATTCATGAATAGAAAGACAACATAGAAATAATTATTAAGAAAGAAAGACCAGTTCTCGATCAGTGATGACTCCTGGTGGCGTATGAATCGTAGACGATGAATACATGTGTGGAACTCTGAGGTCCATTACACAGGGCATCTGGTCCAGTCCTTTGTTTCAAATGAACCTGCAGGTGGATTTTAGAAAAACAGAATGCATTTGGTTTTTTTAATTCATGTTTTGATTGTATTTTTATAACTGGGTCAATGTAGAAATGAATAAACTATCAGTCATATAAAATACATAAAATGCCTGAGTCTAGTCCAGTTATAAAAATGTGTTGAAACAAGAAATATATTAATATGTATATGAAAAACAGTGATGTCCAAAGAGATGCCTCTCATCTCTTTGGCTAATAATGTCATAGTATAAATTAAACATGAATATGTTTAATGTCTTGGACAGAAACAACATTGAAACTATTCGTTTTGATAATGAAGGAAGTATATTGACAAAAGATTGCCGAAGGACTAAGGAAGGGCAGGCAAAGTTCCTTAGAGTCGGCCTCAGGTTTGTTGTCCCTTCTCTGCCCTGCCCCTCAGAGTGGCCATGTCACGCAGACTGCAGGGCCACAGGGCCCCTCCTCGCTCAACTGCTGTCTGCACCTGCTGGAAGGAGCGGGTGCTGCACGCAGGGTGAGTAACAGTGTTTCTGTCTTGATTGTGTGGTTTGCTTAAGAGTATTTACTGTATTGTTAAAAGGTATGGGACATAATCAGAGGTGGTTACCTGTATCCCACTGATCAATAGGAGAGTAATATGTAGTGTTTTTTGGTATATGTGTGGTACTGGAGATTGAACCTGGGGCCTTAGTGCACAGCTACTTTTTATTATTATTATTTATTATCATCATAATCATTATTACTATTTCCAGCACTTATTATTATTATTATTGTTATGTGTCTGTGTTGCTAAATTACCCATGATAGGCCCCAACTTACAACTTCCTGCCTCAGCCTCCCAGAATGCTGAGATTACAGGTGTATATCACCATCTCTGCTTAGTAATGACGTATTGTATTGATAATGCATATATGAAACAATAATTAATGAAACAGATATATCAATGTTGAAGTGATTTTATATACAAATTAGAAATAAAAACCCAGGCATGGTGGTGCACAGCCATAATCCTAGCACTGAGGAGGCTAAAGCAGGAGGATTGCATGAATTCAAGGCCAGCATGAGCCTGTCTCAAAAGAAAGAAATAACAATGCTCTTTGAGTTTTGTGAATTAATCAATAGACAAAGCAGAAATCACTGGGAAAAGAGGACTAAGGCTGGATCCATAATGACGTTCCTGTGGCATGAGTCACAGATGATGAGTGTGTGCCTAGAGCTCCCAGATATTTCACAAATGCAATCTCTGTTCTCCATTTGAACGGATCCTATTAGACAGGTGTCAGTGATATAAAAATGGTTTTTATCTGTATGCTCATTCATTTTTATTCTCATTATATTTGGATAGATAGAATAACATATATTCATATAGAAAGAATTACCTAATTATAAAATAAGTGGTAAGGCAAGATAATATTGCAGAGAAATTGTTGACAACTCAATGGAAATAAATGTTCAATTATTGTAAAATATTTGACTAAGGATGATGTAGACAGTATAATTAATAGATAATGTTCAACATCTATGTCAAAGAAACTTAGAAGTAGTTTGTTTTCTTACCAAAAGAAATGAAATATGCTCCAAACAATGACTTCTTCAATGACCAACAAAAACAAAGGTGTTAAGCAAAAACCAAGGAGAAATGTCTCATTTTTTAATGATCCAATTTGCTTTGTAAAGCCCAAACTTGCAGCTTTGGAGCTGATTTACACGTTCCTCTATGATTTGGAGCTCTTGGTTACGTCTTTGTGTTAGGAACATGAAAGCCAATGTGAGTAATAATGATGTCATGTTTTCACTTTTCTGAAAGGCATTTGCTATATTTTTTCAAAGTACTAAATTTAACCAAAAAAGGGGAAAATGGGGCTGGGGATTTAGGTCAGTGGTTCCTCTGCCGGCCTTGCCAAGTGCAAGGTCCCGAGTTTGATCCCCGGTACCAAAAAAAAGGGGGGGGACGTCAATGTGAAATATCTGATTGATATTAAACATTACAGCAAGGCCCATATGGGAAATGCAGAGCATGGTTTATGAAAGAATTTGGGGCTCTGTGGAAATGATTGTGGAGATGGATTTTAATAATATTTAACATCTCATATTTTTAGATTCTAGTGTATTTCATTTTTTTTATTTTTAAATTAATTTTATTGGTACATTTTAGGTATACAATTCGTTTACATTTATTATTGGGTGTTTGTTCATTTTTGATGAACCAATAAATGTAGTTGGTAATAGAGAAGGACAGCCAATCAGGACCAGTGATGCTGGCTGGTAGCGTGTGAGTTGTATTTGATGAGTGCCATGTGTCTGGAACTAAGGTCCTGCACAGCCAGGATCCTGTCTAGTTCCTTTGTTTCGAGGTGGTCCAATGGACTATGTATGGCAGGATGTAAAATTATGTCGTGTGTGAGCTTTACTTGATAAATTAATGATGTGAGGCCACTTGTAATTAGTGTAAAGTTGGCAGAGAGATAAATCTTTACACTGAGTGACACATGTTATCAAAAGCTGAGGATAATTAATGCAAGCTGTATATTGCTGTGAGCACCATTCTGGACACATGTGACAGTTCTGATCTTATTGGGTGCCTGTGAATCACAGGCTTTTAGAAATATTATGAATGACTTAATGGATAGTTAATAAACAATGTAGATATGCATGAAGGGATATTGGACCTTCCCTGGACCAGTGATGATCCTGCTGTGTGTGGGTGTTGCATGGTGAATAATCCATGAGTCCACATAGTGGGCAGGTGGGTGAGCTCTGTGGAGGAATGCATCGTGTTTCATCTTCTACTCTGCTTGTTCTCCTCAGAACCATGCTCCCCAGGACATGGATGTGTTCTTCCAAGGTTGCCAGCCACAGTGTCATGTGGTGGAGCCTGGGACAGATGTGAGTAGTGGTGAGAGAGATTTTGTGGTTTAGGGGATTTGTTTAAGCTTATTTACTGCACTATGATAGTGTGGAATATGGTTACCTTAGGCCACATGTAATAATGACAAATGCAGAATTAATAAAAAGTAGGGTGTGAAACCTGATATTAATTCCTGAAGGAGACATATTGCTAAGTGATGATTATTGACATAGATGAGAGGCATCGAGGCCTTTCTGAGCATTTAGCAATACTAGGCTTTCAATTACACGAATGATGAAGCCACCGAACTGTGGGGAAGGGAAGTTCAGAGCGGACCGGGGCTGGATTAATGATGACCACCTGTGGGGTATGAGTCAGAGGCGATGAATACCTGTCCTGGAACTCTGAGATCCAGCCCAGGAGACCTGGTCGTGCTTGATGTTCACATGTTTCTTGTTATTCTCCAATGAATTCCTAAAACTGGTGAATTGATAAATGAAGAAATCAATGACTATTGAATGGGCAAGAGATTGTCCATTTATAAAAATATGCAAGGATGCGAGAAATTCTATTAACATGCGTTGAAAACACTGAAATACAGAGTGCATGGGTGGAGCCCTTTGGCTTAAATCATGCATTTCATGTAAAGGCCCACACTGATATGCTCTGCGGGCAAGGTCACATGCAGGACACGGGCAAGGACAGTGACATAAAAAGTCCCTTGAAATGAAAGATGATGAGAGATAATGAGGCAAAAGTCAAGGAAGAAAGTGTGGTTTGTGTCCTCTGCTCTGCTCTGTGCTCCTCAGAATGGAGGCTCCCGGAGGCCCCAGTCCCACCCTGCTCAGCAGCCCATTGCTGTTCCCTGGATTATACCTTGGACAATGGTGAGTAAACATCAATCTCATCTGTGTTGTAGTTGCTTTTCTGAAAAGTATTTACTACACTGTTAAATAGTATCATAGATGTACGCAGATGCCAAGGGTAGCGTCAGATTAGTAGACGCATTATGGTGACTGTTACATGTAACTTGATCTATAGATGGGCCTGAAGGATGTTATAGACATTATGAATGTAAATATAAATTTGAATATATTAATTTAAAAGAATAAAGGGAAGAATGAATACTGTATAAATATATAGAGGTAAAGAAGGTGAGGAGCTGTTTATTACTAAAACATAGTAAGGCTAAGAAGTGTTAGATATTTGTTAATATGTATTAGAACTTGGATAGGAAAGAAACTTATCAAGTGTATTAGATCTTGGATGAAGGAGGCCATAAACTAATAGGTAATAGGGAATTATTGTTCTATGCCTATTCTAAGTTTGAAGTTTTTGAACTAGAGGAAAATGAATAAATATTATAATAATTGATAAAAGCCTAAAAGACAATGCTAATGAATGGTGAAGAATATGATTGTTGGAGAGACTCTCTCATGCTTTCCCCCTGCTCTGCTTGGTCCTTTTCGGCAGGGAGCACTGGGCCGGGGTAAGAATCCGCTTTGTATGAGGAGAGGGAGCATTGCGAGTCACCGCCGGAAATTATCTTCCTTTGGTACCTGATGAAAGATATTCACAATATTATTAGAACTTATTTAGTTAAGTATTTATTTCCATATTTTTAAAATACACTAAAAATGAAACATTGACTGATGGTTTTAGCAGCAAATTGGAAGCACAAAAGAAGAGAGCTTGGAACTAAATCACTAGATATTTTCTTTATTTTGTTTTATTTTATCTGATTCAGGAAATCATCAAAAGCATCCATATAATGGGATACCTGTGATGCTTTGACACATGTATATATCATGTAGGATTAATCGGGATAAATGTCAGCTTCCCCATCAGCTAGCATTTCTGCATGATTCAAACATCTAGTGTTTCTTTCATTTGGTTTTTGAGGGATACAGAACATGGAATTTCTGAATTCGAGCTGTCTCTTCTTACCAGTTGGTTGACCTGCCCCCATCTTTCCCTCCGCTCTCCTCTCCCTTGCATCTGGTAGCTCCCATTTCCTACCCCCTTCCAGGAGATCAGCTTTTATATTTCATGTGTGTGAGAAATCATCCTGTGCTTTTCTTTCTCTTCACGGTTTATTTCACTTAACGTAATTGTGTCCAAGTCTATTGATGTTTTGTAAATTGCAAGATTTTATTCTCTTTTTATGCCTGAAAATTTTCAAACAGGCATAATACCTATAATAGCTGCCCAGAATAAATTAGCAACTCAAAGAAATAAATAGCAAAATAATAATAATAATAATAAGTAGAATAAAAATATTGGCAACAGATCTAAACAGATATTTCTTGAAAGAAGATACATAAATGACATGAAAAAAAATGTTCTGTGTCATTAATCACCAGGGAAACCACCTGAGAGGTCAGCTCACTCCAGTGAGGATGGCTGTTACCAAGAAGACAAAAGACAGGCTCTGAGCAGCTTGTGCAGAAAGGCGACTCTTGCACACCGTCGGTGGGAAGGTGTGTTAGTGCAGCCACTGTGCGAACAGTGTGGGATGCCTCCAGACTTAACACGGAACTGCCACTCTGTTCCATCCATTGCACTACTAGGTCCAGATCCAAGGTCTTGGTAGCAGTAAACCTAACAGATAGCTACATGGTCACGGTTATCACAGCACACTCTCATTCACCAAGATTCACCAAGGGTTCAACTTAAGTATCTATCTGTGATGAATGGAAAAGGAAAATTCAGGAGACCGGCCCAGAGGAATACTATTTAGCCAGAAAGATTAAATTAATAGAAACCTAATAATGCATATGATTGAAATATTGTGGTTATTAATTAATCATGAGCCCCAAGGAGGCTGGTCAATGGAAGATACACAGTAAGATGTGTAAAAGGATTCTGTGGACAAATGTTAGTTTTCTCAAGTACCATGTTTTTGGAATCATTGTTATTTCATAGCTATACCTTAATTGATAACTTACTCAAAATAAATGTAGGAATAAATGAAATCAGGGCAAAACATGGTCTGATGATGTAGGCTGATGTCATTTGAGCCATTGCATGACAAGCTGTGTGGGTCTATGCAGTGATGGCCTAACTAATCCAGGCCATTTTCTGGTTACAAGGGCTCATCTAGACCAAGGTAGGAATATCCAAGAATCTTTGTATTTGTATATTTTGCTTCTTTCATTATCATTACATGAATGAAAGCACCAATCAATTAGCAGAGTATTTTCAGTTACAAAAATGTAAACTGATGCAAATAGTGTTTTTACTATATGAGAAAAGTATTGAAGTCCAGTTTGCGATAATGTCCCTGGCTTTTCTCTCTTTAGCTAAGAGTGATACAAGGCAGGGAGATTTCCGGCAGTGTTCATGCTCCGAATCTCTCAGTTTTAATTCTTCGTTTTCATCCTCTGTTCTATGCCATGGTTCTCTCGGTGCACCGGTCTGAGCTGAGGGAAGAACCCAGAGATCAGTGTGAATACCACTCATAATTCTTATCTCGAGGAAGGTAGTTCATTTAGGCCAACTCACTTTACTTTAATACACATAAAAAAGGATCCTATGAGAACTACTGTAATCAGTGCACATTTAATGAAAGCTATATATTGTCATGAGCATCATTTTGGATACATATTATAGCTAGTTATGCACATGGTGGGCTTGTGAACAATAAACTTTTGCAGATATTATTAATTAATTCATAGACAATTATGACTATAGTTCACAACAACCCATTATATATCTTATAAATAACAGTAAGCAAAGAACTCCAAATGAAAACTAAGGATAGGTGGATGGAAACACATTAATTATTCTGATTTGAACAGTGTGTATTGTGTGAACGTATTGAAAGGACACCACACACAGAAATTCATGTGATTATCACGTATGAATCAAAAATGTAAAAAGTGCTTCAGATGAAACATTTGTTAATGACTGATTTGAGAATCACACTATAAAAAGTCAGAATTTTTAACACTCTTCCCTATAAATTTGGCCAACTTATAATAATTAATAAAACATTGGAAAATAATGTTGGTTGGAATAAGCAGCAAAACAAAAGAAAGGGATGAATGCAGTGGGCCTTTTCTGGACCAGTGACGTTATCTGCCAGTGTAGGAGTCTGAAGGGCATGATGAGTAATACGAATCTGCATGTCTGAGGTCCACCACGTAAGATAAGGGGTGAACAGGCGTCTCAGGAGAAATGTGTCACTTTTCATCCTCTGCTCTGGACTCCTCAGAATGCACGTTGCCCAGGGGACTTCTCCTTTTTCTAGTCCGGGTCACATCTCTGCATCAAACCTCGGGACCAATGTGAGTAGTAAAGATCTTGTCATGGTGTATGTTGTTTGTTTAAGGGTTACTCGTGATTTTGTTTAGAAATGAGAAGTGACCACAATAGGGAAATATCAAGAAAGACAAGTTTGGAATTAGTATGCAGTAAAATATCAAGTAATGCATGTTTGAATCTCAGGATAGTTGTTGAAGGAGACATATTGATGGGAGGAGACACATTTACATGACTTAGGTACAGCAGCACTGTTTCTAGAATTTTTCTCAATACTAGAGTTTAAACTCATTATTTGTGAATTAATAATCAAATTAACAAAAAATGTAGAAAGATAGAAAAACTAGGACAAAAATAGGGCAAATCCTGGATTGATGGTGACCATCATCAATGGCGTCTGAGTCAAAGTCCAGCTCAAAAGAATCTTGATGTTCATGCATTTCATACTGTTCCTATCATTGGATCAATAAAAAGATCAAGCAATGATACACAAAGAAACCAATTTAAATTGGGTAAAGCATCGTCCAATTATAAAAATACTTAATGAGGCAAGAAATTCTGTCAGTTTACATGGAAAATACAGAATTCCCAGGACAAGTAAACGTTACGTGCTTCCTGGCCCTTTGCTTAAGAACCACATACTTGGCTTACATGTAGACAGACGCTGTGCTTGGGCTCAAGGTCACAGATGTGCATTTCACAGGGCAATGCAATAAAAACACTGGAAATAATGATTGTTTAAATGAACCACTAAATGAAAGATTGTAAGCAAAGGTCAGGGAGGCAATTGTTATTTTGTATCCTCTGGTCTGTACTCCACAGAATGGAGGCTCCAGGACGACCCCCCATGAGGACCCCCATATTCCTCCCCGGTCACCAGCCCATTGCTGCTTCTCTGGATTATACCTTGGACAATGGTGAGTAAATGTCAACCTTGTTGTTTGTGTTGTGGTTGCTTTTGAAAAGGTATTTACTACCTTATTAAAGCTATTGAATACTATCAAAGAAGTCCAAACATGTCAATTTTAATATCAGAATAATAAAAACTTTATAGTGATGGTTCTATATAGAAACAGTGAGGACAGTAAAGAGGGGACTTTACCTTTGCCCAACATATGTATAGACAGATGTTAGGGTATTATCTGTATTTTTCTTGTCCTTTGGGATTTATGGGCTCTCTGTGATAGCAGTTCAGATGGCAATAGGAAGAAGCGGGCTAACACTGGACCGATGATGGCATCTGGTGTCCTGTGAGTCATGCATGATGGAGCAGCCTGTGTCCAACATGAAGGGAATTCTGTCCATTTCTGCTTTTCCATTGGGACATCGTGGACAGATGTCCAGATAGGCAAAGATTTTTTTTTGTTATTTGTATCCATCAATTTAAAAATGTTAAAGTAAAAGAATAAAGTGTAGAATTAACAGAGGTTAAGAAGGGGAAAGATTGTTCATTATAAAGGTTATATATTGTGCTAAGGATGACATCGACAGTGATAGATTCTTTTTTTTTGGTACTGGATATCAAACTCGGGACCTTGTGCTTGCGAGGCAGGTGCCGGAACCACTGAGCTACATCCCCAGCCCAACAGTGATAGATGATGATTAATTTTTGCTCTATATCAGCTGGGCGTGGTGGCCCATCGAGACTGAGGTAGGAGAATTTCTGTAAGTTCCAGGCCAGCCTGGGCTACGTAGTGAGTTCAAATTCAGCCTGAAATATCTAGCGAGATCTTGTCTCCAAGATAAAAAAATTTTTTTTTGCTGTATATCAATTGTGAATTTGAAGTTAATTTTAATGAGAAGAAATTTAATGATTATTGTCATATACTGATAAAGCTTAAAAGATTGTGCTAATGAATGGTAAAAATATGGATCCCTGGAGAGACTGTCTCGGTGTTCTTACCCCTTCTCTGTGTGGCCCGCTTTAGAAGGAAGCCCTGAGTTGGTGTAAGAAGTCCCTCGGACCCAGGCTTCCTGTGAACCCTCTGTGTCATCTCCAAGATCATCGCGAGTCAGAGCTCAAATAGAATCTACACACTTACTCATTTTCAGTTTTTTAAAAAAACAGTGTCAATGAAATGCATAATTGATGGTTTTCACAGTAGATTAGAAAAACGAAAGAAAGCAAAAGAGCAATAGATATTTTCTTTATTTCATTTTAATTGATACATAAAACATAAAAATTATACATGATGATTAGGTGCCAAGCCCTGCTCTGATATATGTATCCATAGTGTCATGTTTATAATAGGTTAAATATGAATCTTCCCAATTATCTTTTACATGGATCACACATTTAACATCAATTTCTGTGACTTTTCTAGAGACACATTGCATCGTTGTTCCCTTTGTCACCTGAGTGTGCCACACCACAGCGGGACTTCGGTCTCTCCCCTCCTCGCTGCCCTCCTCACTATCTGTCCCCATTCCACCCTTACCAGATAATGTCCAGTTCCATCCCTGTTATAAATTATAAGAGTTTATCATTTTTATGGCTGAGTAATATATGACAAGGGGGAATACTTATAGTACATTAGGGACCTTAACTCAGTAGCAAAAAAGAAACACATGAGCTGAATTAAACAATGGGCAGTATACCTATGTCTCAAAGGAAGACATACAGATGACCAAAATGTATATGAAAACAATCTCAACACCACTAATCATGAAGGAAATAGACATCAAAACCACCAGGAGATATCACCTCACTCGAGTAAACATGAGCATTAGGAAAAAGAGGAAAGATCACAAGTGTTGGAGAGGAGGTGGAAACAGGTGACTCTTGCCTGCCATTGGTGAAAGGTGCTTTACTGCACTGTGTGAGCAGTGTAGAAGCTCCTTATACATTAAAGGTCGACCTGTTTTATGGGCCACCTGGTCTAGCACTGGATATAAATGCTGTAGACAGTATACTGATGTCTCTAAGGACACCTGTCCTCCTGTGCTTACTGCAGCACTGTTCACATTCTCCAACATAGAGAGCCATTTTCTGAATCCATTAAGCCTCCATTGGCTGATGAATGGATAAAGAAAATGAAGTTGTTATGTACAGTGCAATACTAATCAGCCATATAAATTACAAGAATGAAAGTTGCTAATGCCTAATGATGAATTCAATGGAGAACATTATGATTGTTAATTGATCATGAGCCATGTAGAGGCTGATTAATGAAAGACATATAGTCTCGTGTGCAGTAGAGGTCTCTAGACTGAAGTTTGATTTGTTAGGCTATTGGGAACCATCTTGTTATTTTATTACTATGTATTAATAGCTTAGTCAAAAAATGTAGAAATATATGAAATTTAGGCAAATTAGTGTCACATGTGTCCTTCACAGAAGAAAACATTTCTGTCCCACAAAAGTAATGTTACATGGCAGGTGTGTGCACACCTGTAATCTCAGCACTTAGGAAGCTGAGTTAGGAGGATAGAGAATTCTAACCATGGGGGTCTGGGATTTAACTCAATAGTTCCGCCGCCTGCCCTGCAAGCGCAAGGACCTGAGTTTGATTCTCGGTACCAAAAAAAAAGAAAATAGAGAATTCCAACCAGTTCATGCTACATAGTGAGTTCAAGACCAGCCTAATGGAAATATTTGGTAACACCCTGTCTCAAAAAATAAAATACCCTAAAAAGTAAAAAGTGATGTACACCATTTTTTTGGTAGAAGTTCCTCTTCACGTACTTAGAACTACCCAAGGATCATGATTTTCACATTTATGTCTGTACATTTTGCTTCTGTTATTATAATTAAATTGAATCAAACAATTATTAACAAAGCATTATTTAATTACAAAAATATATGAGCAATGAAGGAATGCTGTTACTGAAGTCCACTTAGCAATAGTGTTCCATGACTGTTTTTCCTTTGGCTAAGGAGGACATAGGTAGTGTTGGTCTCAGATAATGCTCATTCTCTTGGTATGTGACAATCATGAATTTGTTTATTTCTTAAGAGAAAAAAATATTTACTTTCAAATGAAATGTGAAATCCAAGGCTTCATGGAATAAATGTCTCAGTTTTTTCTTTCTTTTTTTTAATCTGTTGTACTCTATGGTCCTGCCACTCCACTTCTTTGAGCTGAGGAAGAATTCTTCAAGGTCAGCACTCAATGCTGCTTCTCTATAAGGAGCCTGGGATCAATGTGAGCAACACTCATAGTTCTTGTCTTGGTTGGGGTGGTTTTAGGGAAAGATCCTGTTTTCAAAAACAGTAAAATATGTTTATAATCGACCTCCTGTATCCAGTGTCAATTTGGGATTCAGATGAATTTACTGATTAATGCATGTAATGAGGAGATGAACATAATTAATGAGATTGTGAACATCATCCCAGATACCAGAGATATAGCTATATTCCTCTTGAGTGTATTTGCATCTTAAGCCTTAAAAAATATTAGTGATTCAATGGATTCATCAATACAAAATGTAGATAAGAATGAAGACAAATGGGCCTTTCCTGGACCAGTGATGATATCTACCAGTGTATGAGTGTCATGTGATGAGTAAAATCTGCCTGCAATTCAGAGGTCCAGGATAAAAGATACCTGTGGTACCCAGGGTTTGTGGAGGAAAATGCCATTTGTATCCCCAGCTCTGCTCTGTACTCCTCAGAATGGATGCTCCTGAGGGCTTCTCATTCCTCCAGGGTCAGCCAGGGACAGTTTCCTCACTGTGCTACAACTGGGGACCAATGTGAGTAGTGTGCTTTTTGTCATGATTTCAGTTGAATTGTTTAAGGGTACTGACTACATTGTTAAAAAGTGTGAAGTATCATCACTTGAGGATGTTATAACCAGAACTAGTATTAAATAGTACATTGAATTGGATGTGTGAAATCTCAGGATAGTTATTAGAGAAGACACATCAATTAGAGATGGTCCTTCATGAAGATGCTGAATATGAAGACAATTTCTGGTAGTTTTCTCACTAATAGAATTTTCAATAATTATCAATGAATTAACAGACAAGGTGGAAAGGAAGGGAGAATCAGAAGGGCAGTCCTGGATCCATAGTGACCAACAGTGGCGAATGAGTCAGGGGTGATGAATGCATGTGTATCCCAAACTCTGAGGTCCAGCCCAAAAAGAGACTTGATTTCAATGTCCAGTGTTTCATACTCAGTCCAATTTGATCAATGAATAAATTAGTCAATAAGTATAGAAATCAATGAAGTTAAAGCAGGTAAAGCATTGTTGAATTGTAAAATACTCAATGAAGCAAGAAATGCTGTATACATCAAACACCCTGAGGCAAATTCCCCGTGACTATTAACTTTTGGCTAAGAGATATGTACTCAGTATAAATGTAGACAGTTATTATGCTCTTGGGGTCAGGTCACAGTTGTTCATGTCAAAGAAAATGAGATGAATATATTTCACATAATGATTGCCTAAATAAATGACTAAATGGAAGATGGTAAGTAAAGGTCAGTGGAGGAGTGTCTTATTTTTCATAGTCTGTCCTGTTCTGTACTCCTCAGAATGGATGCTATCTATGTGATTTATGCGCTCTACAGAAGTCCGTTGCCTGCCTCTCTGGATGATACCTTGAACCATTGTGAGTGATATAGTCAATGTTGTTTTCTTTATTGGAGTTTATTTTCTAAAACTAGTATCCAGTGTATTTAAAAAATATATCTATAATCTAAAATGTCCACACATTCCATCTTTAATATCAGATGAATGAAAGCATTTGAGTGATTGTTGTATGCATGCAACAGCAAGGATGGTAATGGATGAACTTAGTCTGTGATACAGTGTATCCTCAGTGGATATTGCAGATCTTTATGGTCATTATCCTTGCATTTTGTGATTTGTGCATATGTTTTTATTAATGGATTGCTGAGTAGACCAATCTATGTTAGTATAAGGTGAAAGAGAGCCAGTCTGGACCAATGATTATGGCTGCTGGTGAGTCCCACATGATGAGCACCATGCATCTGGAGCTCTGAGGTGCAGCACAGCTGTGTATCTCCCCTGTGAAGGCATCTTATGTTCAGAGGTCAGGATATAGAAGACTCTCGTGTTTCATCATTCTCCTCATGGATTTCAGTGGTGTTACAGTGAAAGAACTACGGGTGGATGAATAAACAATGTACGAACACAAACAGATGAAAGGCGTGAAGAACTGATCAGTACGAAAATATATAGAAAGAAAAATGAATATCAATGCAGATTGATAAATAATAAATCCAAATAAAAAATAGTGAATTGGTCAAGTGTACTTTTTCTTCTACTGAGGATGACAGACACAGACAAGTGTAGACAATAGTTATTGTTCTTGCTCTATTGCAAGTTTGACGTTTATCTTATTAAGAGAAAAATAAATAAATCTTACTATAAACTAACAAAAGCCAAAATGAGGATGTGGATGACTGATTGAGTATATAGATCAGTGGTGATCATGTCTTTCTGTTTTTATGATCTTTTCTGCCTTGTGCACTTCAAATGGCTGTGTGAAGCTGGTGTAAGAATTCTGCCAGGATTACAACTTTGTAGGACACCGTTGAGGCTGGAAAGAAACCACTGTGGGTAAGAGCCAAAATTCTTTTCCTCGTTTGGGTACTTGATTAAAGGCAATCACAGTATTGTTAGCATTTGTAAATTAATCACAATTATCCACGGCCTAATAATAAACGTGACAGAGAATGTCATTTTTACTAGGATTGTGAGCCATACAGATACTGATTAATGAAAGACCCATAGTCTAGTGCAGAAAAGGAGCCAATAGGCAGATTTTGGATTTGTAAAGCATCATATTCTTTAGTTTTTGGTGAATCACGCTTTTATTTTATTCTAATTAATTAATTATCAAAAATGCAGAAGCAAAAATAAAAAAAATTAGGAGACCAAACCATGGGCCTATGGTCTTGACTGGAACTATATGTGCCTAGACTTTAATGTCCAACATGAGAAAAATGCAGTCAAACATTGCAGTGGTGACTGTGTGGTATGGACCTGAGGTGACGGATGAAATGTCTCACTTAGATGTCCAGCACAAGCGGGATGCAGTGGGTAGCTGAGGGTCTCGATGTTGACCTTCGTGTTTGCATTTTGTCTTCCTATCACTATCAGTAGATTAACAAAAGCATCCATCGATCAATTAAGGAAGTATTTATTATTCAATAGTGAAAATATATAGTGCATCAGGGCACACCATTACTATATTAAAAAACCACTGAGGTACAATTTGTATTAATAATAAAACAGGATAGTTAATGAATATTATATATTGATGTGAGACTAATGCTGGATACTATTATAGACAGCTATGTTCCTATTGTGTCTTGTGAATAATAGCCTTTTAAAAATAGTCAGTTTGTAGATTAATATAACTATGGTTTAAAACAACCTATTATATATTTTATAAGTAATAAGAGGAAATCAGCTGAAAGGTTCAAATGCAGAGTTACGACAAGGGGTTGGAAATGTATTAATTATTTTTGTCAAAACTTTTTAGTGTCAGGCAAAAGATATGTTAACTACTCTGATTCAATCATTACATACTATATAAATTCAGCGTGAAATTTTCATACTGTACTCCATGAATTGGTACAACTGAAATAATGATTAATAAACTAATGGAAAAATAAGGCCGATTCTGGTACAAAACAAAATACAAGGAAGGCAGGAATGAGTGAAATGAGCCTTTCCAGGACCAGGAATGCTGCCCGCCGCTGGTCCAGAATGGAAGACAAGTGGACAAGCAAGCCCAGGGGGAAGTGTGTCACTTTCCACCCACTGCCCTGCTCTGCCTCCTCCATGCAGATGCCCCCGGGGGGCTCTGCATTCCTCAGCATTACCAGCTTCAAGTCACTGCTCTGCAATCGAACTTGGGACTCACATAAGTAGCAGTCAGAGATCCTCCTGCTGCTCAAGTGATTTGTTTGAGGCTGTTTACTGCAGTATTTAAAAGAATGAAATACAGTTACCCAATTCCAAAATGGAACTAAGAGGCAGTAGAGTACTGAATTATGCACGCGCAAGCTGCCCGAGACGTTACTGCAGGAAGCTCGGTGATGGCACATGGTTCTTCACACAGATGAGGAAAATCCAAGCAATTCTGAGAGTGCTGCGGGTCATAGGGCTTTCAATTTTTATTAGTTAATTAGCGACCAAGTCAACAGACCTTGTAGACATGGGAGGAGAAGCAGAGGGGCGAGCCCGGGTCGCTGGTGACCCCAATGGCCAAATGAGTCAGACGACAAATGCACGTCTGCAGCTCTGAGATCCGGCCCAAAGGAGACCTTGTCTTGGTGAGTGTGTGTCTCACGCTGTCCTAACAGTGCATCAATGAATGATTCAATGAGCAAATATACAAAGATTTGAGATAAAAATCAGTAAGCATTCCTGGGTTCGTGACAACAACATGTAACCCCAATGCCGAGGGAGGCTGAGACAGGAGAATGTCAAGTTCAAGTCCTATCTGGACAGCTCATTGAGGTTTTGTCTCAAAAAATAAAAAGGGCTGAGGATGTAGCCCAGTGGTGGGGCATTCCTGGGTTCAATCTTCATTACAGAAAAAAATCAGTGAGCATCGTCCAGTTACATAATTACAACCCGAGGCAAGAAACCCCTTTAATGAATAATTAAAAGCACAGAACTCCAGAGACAGAAGAGTGGTACACAGTGGTTGCTTTGTTGGCTAAAGCTGTAGTCAGTGGCAATCACAGACAGTATTTGCAGTGTGAGTTGGTGGCAAGCTTACAGGTGTTATTTCATGAGGAGGGGAAAGTAGCGATTGCCTGCAGGAATGACTGAGTGACAGGTGACAGGGAAGGTCAGCAGAGGAGGCTCGTGTCCTGTGTCACCCTCCACTGGGCTGTGGGCTCCACAGCGTGGGCACAGGCGGGGTGGCTGACGCTCCCCTTCCCGGTCACTTGTCTTGTTGCAGCTCAGCGTCAGACCTTGGGACAAAGTTCATGCCTTTGCTGGTTCACTTCTGAAAGGCTTTTAGTATGTTATTAAAAAGTATTAAATGAATTCAGTGACACAAACCAGACACAGAAATTTAAATACCTCATGATGTCTTGCTTATGAGAAACCCAAAGTAAAATAATTTAAAGAGCACGAAGGTAGATAATATATATACTTATAAGAAAGTTATAAATTAGGACTGTTACAGATTAACAACAATAATAAAAAAGAATAACTGTAGCAATATACTGTAGTAGAAGTCATTGAAAGACTTACTGTTTTTTCTAAATTTTCCATTTAATATTTCCAGACAATGGTTGTAGCTAAGTGAAACTGCGAAAAATGAAATCGTAGACTAGGGAGACTACTGTATTTTCTGTGTTATTAGAAGAGTGAAATATAATCAAAGAAGGTGAACCATAGCCTAGTGACAAAGGTGTTAATGTAAAATATTATATTCTTTATTGTACAAATGAAATGCTAGTGATGAGTGATGAAAGAGATCTATTGAAGCAAGAGTGATTCTAGATGCATATTGGGCATTTTAGGCCTCTTGGATTTTGTGAATCATAATGTTTTTCAATGATAATTTAATTAATTAATCAAGAAGTTGTTTCAAAGTGAAGCAAGGAAAAGTGGCCTTCCCTGGCCAATATTAATGACTTCCGGTGCATGAGTGAGTCACGGATGATGAATGACATGTGTCTGAAACTCTGAGGCCAAAAGGAAAGACTCGTGTGCTTTGATTCTGTCCGTACGATCGGATCAGTGAACAGGTTTATACAAGTAGATGAATGAAGATAAAACGAATGAAACAATGTGTGATGAGGCAGGAAATAGGACTAATATGTGTTGGAAACACCAAAGCCAATGAGGAATTAATGACACTTGGCCGTCCCTCTTTGGCTAATGATGACGCGGACAGGATCAATTGCAGATAATGTTCTGTGTCAGTGGCAAATTTGAAGCCATTCATTTTGTTCTAGTTCATGTTCTTGAAGTTGTCTATGATACACTGAATTAATAAATACCTAAATCACCGAGAAAAGGAAAGATGTCATGTAGGGAGCAATGGACATAAAGTCTCAATTTTTTGATCAACAGCTTTGCTCTGGACAACTCCGAATGGACTCAGGACGATTTCAACATTCTTCCAAGGGCTCCTATTCTACGGTTACTCAGAATCTCATGTGAGTAATACTCAATGTTCTTGCACTGATTAACTTAAGGATATTCACTGTAGTGTTAAAAATTGTGCAGTGTAATCAAAGAAGGCCGATAGAGTCCATGGATCAACCTGGAATTGACACAAAGTATCTTATTGCGAAGATATTTAGTATAGGAGATATGAATCAGAGGATGAGCCTATATTATTTTAGGGATTTTTAAATTTAATTTAATTTTTTGGGGGGTACCAGGGATCGAACTCGGGTCCTTGCGCTTTTTGAGGCAGGTAGCAGAACCACTGAGCTAAAAGCCCTGGCCTATTTTAGGAATTTTAAAGCTCTTCTTAGGGTTATATGAATCACAATGCTTAAAGTTATTTAAGTTACTTTCTGAATTAAGCAATATTCTAGGTGGAAATAAATGGAGAAGTGGGCCATTCCTGGGCCAGTGATGAGGACTGGTGGTGTCTGAGTTAAGATGATGACTACCACATGTCTGAGACTCTGAGGGCCAACGCACGCATTAGGGAGGGTCGTGTAGAGAGATGTCAGGCACGCAGAAGGACCTAGATTTTGGTCTTTGTTCTCATGCATGACACAGAGTGAATGAAAAGATCATGTTCTGAATCACTGGCAGTTTCAACATTGTTGACTTTCTTAAGAGAAAATATATTCTAAATAACGACTGCCTAAGACACTGACTAAATGAAAGGGCAAAAGAAAGGTCCATGGCAGGTAGTATTAATTTTGTTATCGCGTGCTCTGGTTTGTGCTCTTCAGAATGTGCCTCCTGGAGCGTGAGGGCTGCAGCTGTATCTGAGAGTTAGGAGCATGACAGCTAAGGTGAGTGTGCAGCCCGTTGCTGCTATTCACACCATCCAAAAAATTAATGTCCCAATGATACAAGGATCGTGATTTTGGCTGTTGTGTTTGTGAATTATTAAAACTCATAGGGAATAAATGATAGATTAAATAAATATATAATGAAGAAAGAATTGGAGAATATGTTTATTGTTAAAATATGTAATAAGGAAAATAATAGAACCCTAAAATGGAATGAATAACAATGCAGCAAGTGTATTTCATCATGTCTACTTTGTCTTTGCCTAAGTATAGTAAGAGGAAGTGACAGATAATGTTCAATTTGACTACTTGCATATTTGCTGTTTGATTTGTTAAAATAAAAATAAATAAATGTTATCAACCATGCATAAATACCTGAATGACTTCATGAGTAGATGGAGGAATGTATAGGTCAGTATCTGCTCTGCTCTGTACTCAGAGAAGACAGACTTAGGCCGATTTAAGGATTTTCCATCTCTGGTCACAATATCCTCAGAGTCCCAGGAGCAGAGAGACCAGCGCGAGTAATGTTCATGTCTTGGTTTTAGTGATTCAAATCCCACCTGTGCCAATGTTTACTGTATCACCAGGAAATACTACTTTGATTTGTATATAACCAAGACACAGAGTTCAGTCAGTGAAAAAGATTTAGGCTCTTCGTGTGTGTTTTATGTGTCTTCTCTTTCTTCCATGGGACCTTGCAATGCTATGCTGCCCAGGCTGGTCTCCAACTCCTGGGCTCAAATGATCCACTCTCCTCAGCTTCCCAAGTGGCTGGGGCTACAAGCACAGACCACTGCACCTGGGCTTTACAGATCTCCTTATTTAGATATTAAATTGATAAAGGAGTGTGGGTGAGAATGATGAGAAAGAAGGGTAAACATTGTTCAACTATGAGGATATGTGTTGATATAAGGAAGCTTATTAATAAAACCCGAGAACACTGATGTCCATTAAGAATAAAATAAGATCAAGGACACCACTTCTTTGGCTCAGGATCAGAGACACTGATAGGTAGGGGTCAATTTCATTATTCTGGGTCAGTTCCAAGTTTGAATTACTTTTTGTTAAGAAAAACTATATTTACTTATGTAAAATGATTAAGTTTTTGCTTGATTAAGTAAATGACACATAGAAAGCAATCGTGCAAGCTACACCAAGAATTTTGTCTATTACGTACCTTGGTCCTTCTGCTGCTAACACGTAGACTTTTGCCGCAATCAAAATCCAAGTGACCATGGAGCAAGGCTTCCATGAGCTCCAATGTGTCCATTCTATTGAGTACAAAACAACAGAGACTAGAAATAAATGGAACACTTATCCTTATCATTCTTGCTTTTCATGTGCCATCAACTTAATCATGCAGGTATTTAATCATTTTTCATAATGTATATATATGTATTACTAAAAATGTATCATATAATCAAAGATGGTCCACTATCCTCTAGTGATAGATATGGTAGTGATTTGAAGCAGTATATTAATAATGCATATATGAGGGTATATTTCATTAAGGACTAAAAATTATAGTGGACCCTCAAGTTATGACTGGCCTGACATAAAGACAACTTGGGTTATTTAGGTTAATGGAAGATTCACCTGCCTCTTGTTATCTCTAGCGGGTACCCAGGTAAATGTCCAGATCTCAGCTGTACTGACTTAGTTACAGCCAACCTTCGGGAACTGATAGAGTTCGTAAGTCAAGGGTCCACTGTATTACTAAGTAATATAGAAGTGAATGGAAGAAAAAGAGGACCCATCCTGGTTGGAAACTGACCACTTCTGGTGTATGCGTCAGAGACAATGAGCATGTGTCTGGAGCTCTGAGGTCCAGCCCCTAAAATATCCAGCCTTCGGTCGGGGCTCCTGTAGATAGTTGTAGGGTATAGAATATATTTGCTGTTGAACTTTAGTTCATCAATTTTCATTTCACATATAATTAACGCAATGAATGAATCCACATATTAATATACAATAATCAAAGCATTATCTATAAATATGGAATATGTAAAACTTTGATTATGAAAATGTGGTGAAGCAAGAAATACTATTAATATATGTTGAAAATAATGAATAATAATCAAGAAGGAGAAGTAAACAGTACATAGTTGTTATCATTTTGCCCAATAATTACACACAATATTCATGGTGTGGTTCACTGGCAAGTTTAGAATTGTTCATTTTCTTTTTGAAATTTTTTGTTTGTTTGTTTTTTGAGACAGGGTCTCACTTTGTAGTTCATGCTGCCCTCGAACTCGTGGTGATCCTCCTGCCCCCGTCTCCCAAGTGCTAGGATTACAGGTGTCTGCCACCATGCCCAGCCATTCATTTTCCTGACAGAAAAGAAAACTCAAAATAATGATTGCCTAAGTGACTGACCAATGGTAGGGGCAAATCAGGGATCAAGGGTGAGAAGGTCTCAATTCTGTTACCATCTTCTCTGCTCTCTATGCCTCAGAATGGACAGATTGTATGGACTGGAGGACGCCTCCCAGTCAGGTGCTCCGTCTGCCTGCTGGGATGGGCATGTGGACTAGTGTGAGTGTAGTCAGCCTTCTGCTCTCGGTTTGAGGGTTTGCTTCAGAGTATTCACTGTATTGCTGAAAAGTGTACAATACGATTAGTGACGGTCAACTCGATCCCTGTGATAAATGTGGGGGTAAGAGGAGGTATTGAACTGATAATGCATATAAGAAAAACTAGGACAATTAATGAAATAGATTTATCAATGTTAGAGTGATTTATATCCAGCTTGGGAACAGCAAGGCTCTTCAGCGTTTGTGAATTACAGGGCTTATAATTATAATTAGTGTATCAAGGAATTAATTAGTAGACAAAGTAGGAATAATTGGAGAAAAAGGAGCAATCCTGGGTCGATGCTGACCACTGGTGCCGTATGAGTCAGAGGCAATGAATATGTGCTAGAACTCTGGGGTCCAACCTCAAAGAAATCTAACCAGTTTCCCCTGTTTCACATGATCTCGTGAACAGATTTTAGAATTATAAGAATGTCTTCATTCTTTGCTGTGGTTACGTATTTTCATTGTATCTTCATAATCAGGTCAATGCAAGAATCAATAAACAAATATATAATTAAATAGAGATCAATGGGTGAAACATTGATCAATTCAAATACAAATGTGTAGCCGTGTGGCAACGATCAGTATTGAAATATATTAAAAACATTGATATCGCAGTAGAAATAAACGGCCCGTGCTTGCCACCTCTTTGGCTAATGATGTTATAAATAATACAAACAATAGACAACTCTGTGATAGGCAGGTCAAAACTGTTCATTTTCGTTAATGAAAATAAAAGAAATATTCTACGTGGAATGATTGCCCGACTGATTAATGATAGGTGAAAATTAGGGCTGGACAGTGAGAGGGTCTCAGTTCTGTTGTCATCCTTTGTGCTCTCTGCTCCTCAGAGCAGATGTGTTGTGGGGCTCGAGGAGGAACTCCCGGGGTCAGGTGCCCTGTCTGGACCTTCGGGCAAGGAGCAGTGAGAGCAGTGTAAGTAGTGGTCACTATTCTTCTTTCGGCTTGTGTTGGCTGCTTCAGAGCGTTCAGTGTGCTACTACAAAGTGTATCGTGTAATCAGTGATGGTCGTTGTGTCCCTATGACAGATAGAGAGCTTACATGAAGTGTGCCTTTGACAGTGCATAAGCAAACAGCTGAGGATAATTAATACAGAGATACATCCATGTTAAGCATGATTCTCTGTGCAGATTAGGGATATCAAGGCTGTGAACTACAGTGTTTGAAATTATTAGTGGAATAATGAAGTTATTAGCAAACTTAATAGATATGAACAGAGATAAGCAGAATCGGCCCTGTGTTAGTGATGACTTTTGCTGGGATATGAGTAAACGATGAACCTATGTCTAGAACTCTTGAGTTCATAAAAAAAGTCAAATTTTGTTGTTTCAAATGGTTCTGTTCACGTCTGTCAGAAACCCAGAAGGAAGTTGTTCTTGGTCTTTGGGTTCATGCATTTTTTTTTCAATTTGAGAATCAGTGAACAAATATATAGAGATAAATAAAATTAAACATTATCCAACTATTAAAATAAGCAGAGAAGTAAGAAATATCGTGAATACTGAAACTGATGTAGTCCAAAGAAATATCTTACATGCCTGTTACCTCCATGGGTAATGATGGCATAGCCATTATGTGTTATAGGTCATACTCATGTTCTGCTTCAGAGGCATGGTTGAAATTGTCCATTTACTTAAGAGAAAACAAAATCAATATACTGCAGATATAATTGCTTCATGGGCAAAGCAAAGGTGAAAGCAAGGGTCATTAGTGAGAATGCGTTCATCTTGTTATCACCTCCTCTGCTCTGAATTTCCCAGGAAGAACGGACTTGTTCTGATGCATCGATTGTGCTGAAGAGCTCCATTAGCATCTTGGTTGGGAGTGCGCTGACTCATCTGGGTAATACCCAAAGTTCTTGGCTTGTCTTGAACGGTTTTGTATGCTATTGATAAAGATGGGCAGTGAAAGACCAAGTACCTGTATGAAGTATTTTATTTATATTGCATGTAATGAAAACCCAACTATATTTAATCAAACTAATATTGCAATTTTAGAATGATTCTGCATGTGGTTTGGGTATATTAACTATGTTATTGGAATTTTATGAGTCACAATGGGTAAAATTATTACTAAAGAATTGATGAGTCAATCAACACACAGAATGGCATTGATAATGACCACCAGTCGTACGGGAGTCAGATACAAAGGGTGTATTTCTGTAGCGCTGACGTCCATCATCAAAGAAATCTGACCCATTCCTTTTGTTTCCAATAACCCTACAGACAGACTTTTAAAATGGCAAAGTATTTGTTTCGGTTTGGTTATGTATTTTCACTCTATTTTTATAATTTAACCAATGCAAGGCTTAATAAAGAAATGTATATTTAAGTAGATATGAAGAATAAAATAGTCTCCAGTCTTAAAAACATGTGTTGAGGAACAAAATATATTAATATAGATATAGAAAATAGTGAAGACTGAAGCTTAAAAAAATCATATAGGCCTCTCAGTTCTTTGTCAAATGATGCTTCCAGTGGTGTAGATTGCAGACAGTGTTCAAGAGGCAGGTCAATATTATCCATTTTCTCAAGAGATGATGAAGTAGATATTCTCTGAGAAATGACTGCCTACCAACTAATGAGAGGTAAAAAGCAAGGGCCAAGATGGGGAAGGTGGCAGTTTTGTGGGCGTCTTTATTCTCCACACAGAGTGGACGTGCTGTGCTGGGGGGGTGGGAGGACCCCCATGCTCAGGGGCAGGTGGCAGTGTGAGCAGCAGCCAGCCCTCTTGTCTCGGCGTAGGTGGTGTGTTCAAGATTATTTAATGTAGCATTAAAAGTGTATAATATAATTGATGGTGGCCAACTAATGGCAGTGATAGGAGAGCTATGTGAACTATTTGATCGATAATGTATATGTGAAAACCCAAGGTTAATTAGTGAAACAGGCATCAATGTTCAAACAATTCTATATACAGATCTGGAATGTCAGGGCTTGGTGAGTTTTACAAACAATGGTGTTACAATTTTTAGTGAAATAATGAATTAATTAACATATATTGTGGAAGTGGATAACCAACCCTGCATCAGTGATGACCACTTCTGGCTTATGAATTATAAATGAATATTTTTTCCTGAAAGTCTGAAGTATTTAACAAAGGTCAAATTCTGTTGCAAATGCTATTAGTATGACAGCAATGTTGGATTTGTTTTTAGTCTGTGTATTCACGAATTTTCATTCACTTTTTAGAATGCCTCAATAGCATATATGCCAATGAGTAAAAGTAAGTATTGTCTAATTATAAAAATATATTGTGAGGCAAAAAATACTATTTGTACATATTGAAATCAGTTTTGTTCAAAGCCAAATTGTACCTGTGTGTCATCTCTTTGGCTAATGATAGAAGACAATGCAAATTATAGACAATATCATGTTCTTGCTCATGTGCCTGGTTGAAATTTTTCATCTTAAAAGAAAATGAAATATAATTTTGTATAAATCATTGCCTAAATTAGTGGCTAGATAAGGGAGGGGGGAAATCAGGGCCAATGATCAGAATGTCACAAGTTTGTTCATTTCTGCTTTTTATTTCTAAGAATGGATGACTGTCACTGGGTTGATCCCTCTAGTGGTGATATAGATGGAATGAATTACAGACAGTATCCATATTCTTGGTGAAAGATACATGAAGATTACTCATCTTCCTGAAAGATAATGAGGTAAACGTACTCTAAAAACTACTGACTAAATGACTAATAATAAGTGAAAATCAAGAATGAGTAGTGACGAGGTTTTGTTGTCATCTCCTGTGCTCTCTCCTCAGAGTGGACATGGTGTTTACATTAGAGATTTCTCCAGAGTTGGGTGCTCTGCACCTGCCAGGAAGCGTATGTGGACCTGCATGAGTAATGAGCCTCCTTGTCCAGGCTTGGGTGGAGCTTCTTCAGTCACTTAATGAAATGTAGACTGCATATGATATCATCAGAGAGGATCAGCTCTATCCCCAGGATAGATACAGGGACGGATGTGAAGTGTTGTGTTGAGAATGGATGCATGGAGGCAAGGCCGATGAGTGAAGCAGATACATCCATGCTAGAACCCTCCCATACACAGACTAGGAAAGTCAGCACTCTTCATGGGCTTGGGAATAATAGCATTTCAGATTGCTAGTGAAATAAGCCAATCACAAATTGTGGAAATGAATAGAGAGAAGAGAACATGCCCGGGATCTATGATGACCACTGGTGGTGTACAAGTGGTAAACAATGAATATGACTCTGGAACTCTGAGGTCCTTTTCTTATTTTGTCCTGGGGATCGAACTCAGGTCTTTGTGCCTGCACAGCAGGTGGTGGTGAAACCACTGAGCTAAATCCCTGGCCCACTCTGAGGTCCCTTACAAAAGTCAAATTTCACTGTTTTGCTTTTGTATTGATAGATGTCAACAGTACAGGTAGATTTGTTCTGGCCTTTGTTTTCCTGCATTTTTCATCCTATTCTTATAATTGGATCAATATAAGAACCAATAAACAAGTAAATAAATAGATAGAGATTAATAATATTAAGTGTGGTTCAATTATAAAAATACGTGGGGAAGAAATTCTATATAGGTCAAAGTGGAGTCATACATATCTGCTGTCTCTTTGGCTCATTATGATATTGACAAGATAAATTATAGGCAACGTTCATGTTCTGGTTCCTTACCAAGTTTGAAATTATTCATCTAAGAGATAATGAAATAAGTATACTCTTAAATTACTGACTAAATGAAGGCAATAATCAGGGGTCAAGAGTGCAAATGTCTGAATTTCATTATCATTTTTTCTGCTCTGTATTCTTAGACTGGATGAATTTCACTGATTTGAGGATTCTTCTCTGCTCACGTGCTCCCCGGAGAAGGGGGCGACTACGTGAGTATACTCAGCATCTTTGCTTTGGTTTGGGGAGTTTGCTTAAGGGGATTCAAATGTATTATTAAGAAGTGTATGACATCCTCAAAGTCGGCTGCTCTATCCCAGTGAAACACAGGAGAGTAATGTGAAGCATTCCATTACTTAGGCAGCACTGAGTACAATTAAATAGCTGTATCGGTTTTAGAATGCCTCCGTATACAAATTAAGAATAGCAAGGCTTTTCTGGGACTTTTTGAATAATAGGTCTTCAATTTTTAGTAGTATGTAAATGAATTAATTATGAGAAAAATATAAAAATGATTGGAAAAGGAGAGGGCCAATCCTGAATCGATGATGACCATGGTGACATGAGTCAGACGATGAGTACATGTCTGGAACTCTGAGGTCCATCATCGTAGAAATCTGATCTTTTCTCTTTGTTTTAAATGATCTTGTAGCAAGATGTTTTTGTTGTTACTTGTGATTACATATTTTCATTCTGTTTTTATAATTGGGTCAAAGTGAGAATCAATAAACAAATATATAAATAAATAGAAATAAAATGTATAAAGCATTGTCCAATTTTAAAAATACTGTGGTATTGTGAAGGCCTTAATTTTGTTATCACCTTTCTGCTGTGTACTCCTCCGAATGGCCATACTTTTTAAGATTGGTGGACTCCTCCGTGGCCAGGTGCTCTGTGTGAAGACTCCTGTGGGTAATAGTTATCCTTATTTTGGTGTCAGTGGTTTGAGTACAAGTACTTAATGAGTTACAAAAAAATACATACTATAATCAGTGATGGTGAACTGTTTCCCAGTGATATGTGTGGGAGCGATGTGAAGTATTCTACCGATAATGTGTGTATGAAAAACTGAATGTCTTTAATGAACCAGATGTATCAATGTTAGAATGATTCCATATGTAGATGAAGAATAGCAGAAGTTCTTTTTAGATTTTGTGAGTCATAGGGATTATAATTAGTAAATTAAGGAATGAATCAACAGACAGTATAAAAAGTATTGGAGAAAAAGAAGACCAACCCAGTCAGTGCGAAAATCAATAAACAAATATATATATAATGATTGCCTGGTAATTGTCCATTCTAAAGATATGTGGAAAGGCAAGAATTACACTGATATCTGAAGAAGACAGTGATCTACAAAGAGAAGTAAATGTTATGTACCTGTAACCTCTCTGGTTATTGACAGTAGAGACAATGTAAATTGCAGATGATTACTTCCAGGCCAATGACAAATTTACAATTATTTATTTTCTAAAAAGAAAATGAAATTGATGTATTCCCAAGAATGACTATCAAAATGACTAGGTAGACATAGGTGAAAATCGGAGCTCAGTAGTGCCAAGGTCTCAATTCTGTTGCTATCTTCTCTGCTCTCTGCTACTTAGAATGGACGTATTGGGTGAGTTGAAGGACTCTTCCATGGTCAGTGCTCTGTCTGCCCACTGGGCATGTGGACCTGTGTGAGTGCAGTCAGCCTTCTGGTCTTGGTTTGGGTGGTATGCAGAATATTCAATGTATTAATAAAAAGTGCACAGTATAATCAGCAGTGGCCACTGTATCGCAGTGATCAAGTGGGGATGAAATATTCAGTTGAGAATGCATGAGGGGTGATCAAAATATATGGTGAATGTTTACATTTTAAAAATTATTATAATAAAAGACACATTGCTATTAATCCCCTGAAAATCCTCCCCCTCACTTCACACTCACTTATCCCGTCATTTTTTTTTTTTTTTTTTGGTACTGGGGATTGAATTCAGGATATCCCGTCATTCTTGCTACATTCTGAAGCCATTCTGAAAGTCCTCTTTTGTGAGTGTGTTCACAAGGTGTAATAAAAAATACAATGAATACTGATGCCTAGGGCCATCGACAGAAAGGCAGGATCACGAAAACATGACAGTGAGTCCTCTTCCACTTTGTTGACGGGATCAGGTGCTGAAGGATTTCTGGGTTTTTCCCAAAGTCAAAATGACCACGGAAGATATACATTTCAATTCAGGACATTCATACATTCATGACAATGCAACTAAAGATACTCCCAAATGAAGAAGACATCTAGAATGCTCCAGAATGGGGCAAGAATGATGGACTAGGTGTGTACAAATTGAGGGGAAGTATTTTGAAGGATTTCATGATAATACATCTTTTACTGTAATACATTTTTTAAATTTAAGCATTGAGCTATATTTGTTGCTCACACTTCATATATATGTCTGTTTGTTAAAATATCAGTCATCGTGTTTTGTGTCCATGCCATGACAGGTACTATTTGTTTATGTGAGAGAAAATAAAATAAATGGCATTTCAAATGACCTAACTGATGATCAAATGAAAGATACAATGTGAAGATCAATGTGGATAATGCTTCAATCTTTTTTTCTTTTTTAATCATCTTTTGTGTGTATTCCTAAGAATGAACACTCTCTTGTGAGACTCTTCTGTGGCCAGATCTAGGTGTGTGTTTATGCATCACAAGCAAGGAAGCCCATGTGAGTAACAATAGCCAGAGCTCTTTTCTCGCTGCCACTGTTTTTTTTTAAAGTGTCACAGTATTATTTAAAAAGTATGAAATATAATCATTGAGGGAAAATGCTGACCCATCTGTAAAACTTGGATTAATATAGTGCAGCATTCTGATTAACTCATATGTACAACATGAAGATAATTTTATTGCTGTGAGAGCAATAATTATATAGAAAGATATTAGAGCTCTGGCAATTTAGGATCTTACTCTTGAGTTTGTGTGACTCTTAGGTAAATGTTTTATTGAACTGCTGAATTAATCAATAGAAACCTGTAAATATGAGTGAAGAAAATGTGGCCCAATCCCAAGGCCATGGTGGTGGTGACATCATGGATCATAAATAGTTCATGTCTGTAGCGATGTGGGTCGATATTAGCGATAGCGGAAGATCTTGTGCTTAGATTATGATTATTTCACTATAAATGAATCAGTGAAAATCAGTTAACAAAATGTTAATGTGATTAAAGATGAACAGAGTAAGTTCCATTCTATTTATTAACTTATGTGGCGAAGGAAGAAATACTGTTAGAATAATTTGGAATGGGTCCTACGTGGACCAACACCTTTACTTCTTGGCTAAGAGTCACACTGGTAAACACTGTTGTTAAGTAATAATCAGTGTTACTGCTGTGGATCCATTGTAAGTTCAACACTTTTTCCCATAAGAAAAATATGCAATTATTATCATAAATGAACACTAACTGACTTAATTGAAGGAAAGGTGGGGCGGGGGACTCAAAACTCAGGTTCTATCTCCACTCTCTTGTGCACGTCAGAATGGGCACTGCCACTGAGGCACTGTGCCATGGTTGTTGGTGAGGACTTGTCACGGTTCTTGTTTTGGTTCGGGCCATTTACGAGTTTCCAGTTGTCTTAGTCACTTTCCTTGTTGCTTGGACAAAATACCCAACACCTGCAACTTAAAGGAGGAGAGATTTATTTTGGCTCGAGGTTGTAGAGGTTTCAGTCCACAGTCAGCTGGCTCCAAGGCAGAGCGGCATGGCAGAGACACATAACAGAGGAGGGACTGTATGGTGGTGGGGAAGCACAAGAGAGAGGGAAGTGAGGAGCAGGGAAGAGCCAGACCCTTCCAGGCCATGTCTCCATTGGCCTACCAGATCCCACCTCCCCACAGGAAGTCAGCTATAATCAGTGGACTAATCCACTGATGAGCATCCCACCCCCACGATCCAAGCACCTTCCCCAAACCCCACTCATGAGGCTGTGGAGCCACATCTCAATCGCAACCACAACACTTGGATGTTGCGAACAGGTAGGAAATATAATCAAAGAGGCTAACTATGGCCCCCCATGAACCTGGACTTAATATGAAACATCATGATGAGTAATACCTGGTAAACATTGAGATCGAAAAACAGATCAAATTCTGGTGGCAAATGATCTACAGAAAGATGTCAGGAATATCATAGGTCTTGTTTTGTTTTTGCCCCAAATGATATATATTGTTTTAGTATGAAGCAGTGAATTAATGAATAAATAGCAAACAAAGTATTACTGAAGAGAAAGGTTCATCATCGTGGGTGAGTGGTAATGAGGGTTGGCTGTGAGTCGGGGTGAGCAAGGCTGTATTTCAGGAAGGTACAGCTGTAGCACAAAAGAAACCTAGGCTATTATTCTGTCGGAAACAACCTCTGTAGCCAGTTGTAAAATACCCACTTACCTATTCTTGTACTTGTATGGTTTATGGATGATTATATTATTACAAGGGACTTAGTACCTAAAGAGCTCAAGAAACAGGATTAAGTGAATAAGAACATGACCATGCCCGGCCCAACCATAACACATTTAAAGAGACAAGTTGTTAGAGTAATCTGATTTTCATGAGTTGACATTTGTGTTTTTGTTGTTTTTAATTTCTCAGAATGAGGAACATGTAGACAGGTGTGTGAATCCTCACTGTTCATATTTTGGTTGTCTTTGGTTGGCTGGTTATGTTATTACTAAATAGGGAAGTCATTTACATGATAAAAGACTAAACATTATTGAAATTAAAGGTGGTCAGTGACAAAAATTTGTTAGATAACAAGAATGATTATGCTCACTAAATTTCCTTACAAAGTGACATTGTCTGTTATCACCTCAGTAAGAAGCGCTGTACATGCGGTACCATTGTCTGTGCTATTGTCTTCCGTATGTAAAAGACCCTGATTTTTACCTTCACAGTGCACAAATGAGTAAGTGTAATAATCAGAAAGCTAAAAGGAAGACAATATGGGGGATAATGAGCATGTGTTGAAGTAATGTTTCTGATTTAACCAGTTCCTGAGATTATTTTCTTTTTCAGACAAAATTTTGGCTCTTACAAGGTTTTTGATAAGAATGCAGAGATTTATGCACAATCATTCATGTCTCAGGTTTCTCGGAGTTTAAACATCATTTTACCTCTTCAAAAAGCATAAATTGTGCTCGCTTCGGCAGCACATATACTAAAAAAGCATAAATTGATGGCCAAATTATTTCATCCATGGATGAATAAAACAATAGGACGAGATATTGTTCATTGGCACAAAATTTCTTTGAAGCAATCATTGAGATGAATGCAGTTCTGCACATGCAGGGTCGAGAGAGCTAAGTGGTTGTGTGTATGGTGGAGGGGTTGGAGCTGGAGGATTCAGACTCTGCTTGGTTGTGATTGAGATGAGTGGATTCAAATGTGTCCCACTTTTAATGCAAAACTGATAACTGGGTAAGTTCGACAAAAAAGCGGGGGCTGCTTTTTGGCCAGCTGCAAATGGGTATGACTGAAAATTTACAATTCATGTAAATCCACTTACCTTGCAGTCACTAGACTGTGAAAGTGAAAATGCAGTCTGTTGGATTATTCCTTTGAACGCTTTGTACTCTCCAGACTGGACCCTGGTGACTAACATCTTGGCTTGTGAGCCCTTGGCTACAAAGCAGAGAGACCCATGTAAGTAATGCACAGAGATTTTGTCCTTGGGTTGGGTGGTTTGTTCCTAGGTATTCTTTGTGTCATTAAAAAGCTGGATAAATGTCTCCACACATACACAGCATTGAAGAGAATCAGGGATGAAAACATGTTACACACCAAGGGTTAAGATCAGGATGACTGCCTTCATATAACTATGGAATTATATTATTTTAATAGCATCCTGGAGCACTCAGGTTCATTAACAAATTAATCAATTAGGGACGTTCCCTGCTCGGGTAAAGGTCATGTAGACAAAGAACAGTAACAGTCTCCTGATCTAGACAGGTGAGCTTAAGTTTACTCAGAGAACCCAGAATAAATAATTTCATGAATTCATCCACACCCAATTGAGTAAACTAAGGGGAAAATATGGGTCAATGGAGGACTTTAGCTTACTCCCCCAGATTCCCCTCCTTTTTCTTTTTTTTTTTGTTACTGTGGATCGAACTCGGATCTCCTCCCTTTTTTGAAGAGGTACTCTTGGATATATGTTTAAAATTTTTTAAAGTCATGAAGGATTTATATTCTCTCTCTCTCTCTCCTCTCTCGTCATCTCCTTTCAACTCCACAGAATTTAGCTGCACACACTTTAACTAATTTTAACTCCACACACTTTAGCTAATAACCACTGTGATGAAGTCTTTTGTGGATCAGTGTAATAACCCATGCTTCTGTCTCTCGGGGCTGGTCTGTTTAGGGCACTCAGGGTAGGATCTGAGCATGGGCTATGCTCACTGGAGGCCTGAGAGGCCCAGCGTGAGATTCGCCCAGCAGGAGCTGTTTGGCAGAAGTTCTGTGCACTCAGCTTAGGTGGGGACATGGCGTCAGGGGCTCATAACACTCACTGTTCTCATGCTGGGTGGCTCCTTTCAGGGTGTTCACAGTGCTATTAAAATGGATAACTGCATACATTAAGTAATAAAATGCAGGCCCCTTTCCATGAGCCAGAGATAAGAATGTGGCATAAATCATTGTTTATAATTAATTTCTGGGATGGGTAGTTCATGTTCACTAAATTAAGCCCAGATCTGGGCTTTTCATTTGTTAATGTCCTCTTTATATTCCTCAGGATCCGTGCACCATAGCTGATTAAATTATTCTCCAATCATGAAGATCTTTGCCTTGTCCCTCTGGGTAAGGAGAATACCTTGTATTGTAAGTAATAAAGTTCTTGGTTTGGATCGTTAGCTCATGGTCTCCACTGTCATTACAAAAGATAATTAAATTTCAGGAGCCCACATATAGGCTTGGGATGAGAATGTGTTATGAGCTAAAATTAATCCAATTTAATATAAATGAAGTATGAGGCGAAAAATTCAGCTTTTTCATTAAATTTGAGAAGTGAAGATTTTTTTCTTGATTATTTATTTAAACATTCTTCTGCCGATAAGGATCTGGGCTGTCAGTCCTTTAGAGAGTCAGAACCCCCATGGTTGAGGGACAGTGGGCTCCTGGCTGCTGACTGAGACGTCTGTGTGTTGTTCAGATTAGATGCAGGAGGCCCTCCTCTGGATCTGTGATGCAAGTGGAGCGTATCTGAGTGAAAATGACAGTCAATCATCTTTTGAGAATTGAGGTCCATTGCAACAAAGAATTTGTGGCTAACTTTGATGGGAATGATTTCAGGAGGGTTCAAAGATCTATTTCTAGAGTTCATAGAAATTGATTTTATATGATGAATAATTAATGAATGGACTGATAAACATATATTCATAAGGAAAAGAGGTCCAAACAAGAAAGCAAGGAATTCTCTGAATTCAGTTCAGAAATGTCTGAGTCTACTGGGAAGGAAAAGCAGGTTAAAGTTGTTAGCATTTGGTGCAACAAGCAGCTGGGTATATTCGATAATTAATGTTTTTTTCTTCATTTGGTGTCGTTTTCTGGGTGTTTGATTCATAAGGGAAAAAAAGCCAGTTAAACAAATGAATGGTAAACTAAGTGAATGAAAGCAGAGCACATCCCAGTGATGAGGATACTTAATTTCTCTTTTGTATCTGCTCTGCACCTACAGAACAGATGCATCTTGTCATCTTTAATCATTGTTTAAGGTTGAAGGTCTGTGTAGATCAGGTTACGTAATAATAGTGTACATTTTTATTTTTGGTTGGCCTTTTTATTACAGATCATCTTTAAAAAGAATAAGTGACTCAATGTGATCATAAGATGAAACAAGGGTGAGTATAGTCCAATCGTAAGAATGTGATTTGACAAATATCACGTTTAATTCATTTTGATAAACTGAGATCCATGAAAAAAAACTGGTTTAGACTATGTCTAATGCTAAGACTCTAGACAGATTCTAGTCTTAGCCACAGATCTTCCTGGCTTGTGTTTCCCTTGGGTTTTATGATTCTATTGAAAATAATACATAAACAAGTAAAAATGCTGTTCATTGGGGCCAATCATCTTAGTTAGTTACTTCTTTTTTTTTTTTTTTTTTTGTGGTACCAGGAATCAAACTCAGGACCTTGCGCTTGCAAGGCAGGCAACAGCACCACTGAGCTAAGTTCCCAGCCCCCTTAGGGTTACTTTCTTTTGGCTGGGATGAAATACCTGAAACCCACAAGTTAAAGGAGGAGTGGTTTATTTTGGCTCAGTGTGTAAAATTTTCAGTGCATTGTCAGCTGACTCCAAGGCAGGGCAGCATTGTGGAAGAGAAACAGCTCATGGCATGGCAGGCAGGAAGCAGGGCCATCACGGGAGGAAGGAAAGAGATGGGCCTTCCAGGCCACCCCCCACTGAGCCTTCCCCTTCCAGTAGGTTCCACCTCCCAAATCAGTTAACTATAAACTCATCAGTGGGCTACTCCACTGATTATCATACCCCCATGATCCAGTGACCTCCCCAGATTCCCACCTATGAGCGCATTCGGCTTTGGGGGGACACTGAGATACAAGCTGTAACAGCAGTCATGAGATTATATCATGAAGGTAGGATTTGTTTAACTTTGGGCAAAGAGTCCCTAGAAAGACTTAGGAAGTCAATATCCTTCATCTTGTTTGGCTATAGATTCTTTATTGTTGACTTTGCTTTTTTT
>NW_004624734.1:3028315-3100938 GCF_000247695.1 Heterocephalus glaber | reverse complement strand
CCTAGGTATTTCAGTTTTTTGGATGCTATTGTGAAAGGAATTATTTGCCCTATTTCTCTCTCAGTGAGTCTGTCATTGGTGTAGAGGAAAGCTACACCAATGTTGACTTTGCTTTTGAAAATGATTAATTTAATAAACAAAGAAAGGTTCATGTGTAGAGAAAATTCAGTGACAGATTATTCTAATAATAAAATTTTTCACGAAGTAAGACTAATGATCAACTTAATTTTGCTTCTTTGAAATCTATTTAACCAAAAAGATTTAATCTGTTACCTCTGTATATAAAGAAGTCAGAAACACATGTTAAAAATTCATTGTCTTGTATTATCATTATTTAGTAAATCAATCTAAAAAAAGTAAATTACCAATTCCCGGTACCAAAAAAAAAAAAAAAGTAAATTAGAAGTGGTCAAATCATAGACCGGAGATTCAAATGCGTTTTAAAGCAAGAATTATAATTATTAGTTCCACACCACTGACGTCTGTGAAAGAACCTTTTTTTTTTTTTGTACAGGCAATCGAACTCAGGACCCTGCGCTTGCAAGGCAGGTGGTGGAACCACTGAGCTAAATCCCCAGCCCACCGTGAAAGAAACACTTAATGTTTTGTATCCTTGTTTTAATAGGAGATAGTATAGAGTACCATGCTAGTATGAAATTTTTTGCTTGGTATTTTCATGGATTATTACATGGATTATTATTTTTCTGTCTCAGACACTAGTTGTACTGAGCTTATTTATTTGCAGGTAAGAGGCTTTTGTATCCTATTTTAAATTTTTAAAAAAATTTTCTGGCACTTGGTATCAGAGAGAATGCTAAAATAACTGATTTTACAGGATTAATTTCAGCTCAACAGCTATTGTCTTGAATCCTTGTCAGATCCTGTGTCAGGCATGGAGTTCACGTATGCATCTAATCCTGTCTTCAAGTAGCTCTAGCGGATAAGACAGAGACCTGCTTACAAAGCCAACAATTCAGTATTGTGGATGTGCTTTCCAGAAGTGCAGAAAGAGCCCTATTGCCTGAGTTTTAAGTTCCGGATGCTTTGTGGAAGAGATGAATCTTGAGCCAATAACAAAAGCACTAGGCTGACCTGAATCACTACCATGCCCTTTGTGCCCCATACATAGAGCACACTCAATAACATTTGTAGAATGAGTAGAAGAATAAAAGAAGACTAAATGAGTGAAGTAGTCAATTAAGGAATGCATGAGTCTTTGAGAAACAAAGGAATGAATAAATGTGGTAATGGGAGTGTGAGGAGTGATGCAAATGAGCAAATCCATGAGTTCACCAGTGACCAAATCAAGAAGTGAATGACGGCATGGTGAGTTAGGGAGCGGATGAGGTCATGTGTACAGAAAGAGGTCGACACTGAGTGATGAGGACTGATGAGTCCCTGAGTGAATGAATGAGAGACCAATAGATCAGTGGGTCAGGAAATGAAAAATGAGTGTGGAGTGGAAATAAAGGAATGCCCATGTATGAGTCTATCGATGAGGGAATGAGTCCATGTATGTCAAATGAATGAATGAGCGACTAAGTCAAGGATGAGTAAGTGAATGAAGGCACACATAAGTGGAAGAGGAAGAGCTAACTACATCCACTGAGGACATAAATCCAGCAATGAATGAAAGGAGTAGGCATGTAGATGGATGAATGAATGCATTACAATTCAGGAAGGGAGAACGGAGTGGGGAGTGCATGAGTCAGTGTGTGTGTGACCAAGCATAAGTGCTCTGTAGTGTGAATGCGTGAGTGGAAGTGTGACTCAGTAAATGGGTGAGCGAGTACACTGGTCACGTGCAAGGCAGTAGTGCGTGAGCTTCCTGCACCTCCACTCCATCCCAATATTACAAAGAACGCAGCCACTCCCAGCCCAGCACCCGCCTACTCCACTCTGGACCTTTGTATTCCTGTCATCGCTGAGCTGAAGTGCCTTGAGGACCGGGAACTGGGTCAAATTATCTGTCTCCCTAGCTCCTGCTCAGCTCTGAGCCTGGTAGGCGCCCAGTAAATTATTGCTGAATGAATGAGCAAGTAACTAAAAATACAAGTGCTTTGGTGGGACCTGCGTGGCCTGGGAGCTGTTCTTTGGAGAAGCATGTGTGTGTCAGATGGTCTGTAGCATCCTCCCTTGGAATCCAGATTCATGCTTGAGTCCAGCTTCCTGTGCCTGGCGATGAGACGGAATAGTGGCTGTCCAGACTGCCCTGGCCCGTGGCCCGTCCTTGGGCAGTGCTGGCTTGGCATGCAGGAATGGAAGCCCTGGGTCTTCCTGAAAGCTGCCTTTGCCTCTGCCAAGACAGATAAAAAATAGCGCTGTCTTTTTTATGTACCTCCAGTGAGTGGGCCCAGTCCTTGCTTTTCCAAGCAAACTGACCCCTGCCCCCATCTCCTGTTGGGGGACTTCAGGTTAAGCATCTGCCAGAGGAAGCCCATCTGATGGGCTTGTGCCTTTTTTAACAGAAGCTTATCGTTGAGGCCCTTAGATGACCTGATCCTTGTCGTGTACATGTCATTGCACCTGGGAAATGGTACAGGTCACCCTTCTCTATCTCTACCCGAAGTAGCTATTATATCTGATGATTTCATCTGCACTTATTTAGACGCTCCCAAATTCTCCTGTTCTGGATGACGGAAGAGTTCAAATCAGTTCTGGGAGGGAGGCCAGTTTGGATGAGCCAGGCCTGATCAGGCCATGCACCCTGACAGAAGCAGTATAACTTGTCGCTTTACCAGGAGCAGACGACAAGAAAAGTGAGTTGGCGACACCCTGGCTCCAAGAGGCACTCGCCCGAGACCCACCCACTGTTCATCCCTCTCTACCGCCCTCCCCATGCTGAGAGCAGATGTGTGTCCAGGACCACATGTGCCCGGTCTTGACCATCCGTCTTCCTCTCTGCCTTGGCTGGCTTCTGACCCAACCTTGCATCCTTCCTTTAGCCCGGTGATTGGGGCTCAGCCATCTGATATGAGATGCAGCTGACTCCTCCACGAACTATGATTTGGGCTCAAATCACGAGTCTTCCTTCTTCAGAACAAGTCAGAGAGATGCCCCTGTGCTGATTTTGAACACCCAAGACTCATTTGGACTCCTGTCACTTTTGGCTCTTTTCCATTTGGGCAAGTTCTAGCTCCTCTGGAGAAGGGTTGAGAAGGAGTTGGAGGCAGGTTACACCTCTGCCTGCTGCAGCTGGACAGCAATACAGTACTGAGGACTTCCACTGGAATCTCCAACTCAGCTGGAAAGTGTGCAGACCGAGGAGTTAGGTTCCCGCTCACCCCCGGAGTCCATAGGTGAGGGAACCACAACGCCCTTACAGTGTTCAGCGACCTCCAGTTAATTTTCGTTTTTGGATCCCCCCCGATGTTACCCAGCCCTGCTTGTTCTCAGCCTAAGCCAGAGCCACCCATCTCTCCTACTTTCACAGCCCCTTGCCCTCTTTCTTAGCTCCCAATCCCTCTGTGTAAATCCACCCATTCTCATTCATCCCATGTTACGTGGTTAACTGTGAGCTGCCAATTCTCCCAGAGGCCTCTGCACTTCCTGAGAACAGGATCTTCTTGAAGGTCTGGACATCAGGCGATGCTTGGCCATCTTTCATTTATTTCAGAAATGCTGGGTCTTCGCTAACATCTAGAGTCTGTGTAGCAACTAGCAAGAAGACAGACATCAACTTTGCCCTCAGGGAGCTCTAAGTCCTGGGTAGGAATTAAATTTTAAACAAAGGTCCATGTAAAAATTATTTAATTACACTGGTGATAGTGCTATGAATCTAAGGTGCTGGGGGCTTTGTGAACCCGGCCAGGGGCGCTTTTCTTGACCCCCACCATGTCCCATTCCCTGCTTCCATGCCTTTGAGGAGGAGTTGAAAGAGGAACAAGGGTGTAGCTGTGCTTGGAAGTCACCACTGGCTTTGGATTTCTGGAGTTAGGCCGGTTGGGTCTTGGGACATCCTTGGAAGGAAGACAGATGAGTGTAAAGGGTTTCTGCTCCTTTCTTCTGGAGCAGCTGTGGGCAGCCACACACGCACTTCACGCGAGCACTGTGCGGATGAAGAGGAAAGCAGGCTCTACTAAGTGTTTCATCTTCCCTGGTTTAGCTCTCAAGTATTTGTTTTAGATGTTTTGCCAGATGACAGACTAAGGGTAGAATAGATTATGAGTTGACCTTTTCTTTTCCCTCTACGACATTTCGTTGTGAGATTCTTCAGATGGTTGCCAGAGAAACAGTTCTGTTGCAATGGTATTGTAGCATTCTGTGCCAGCCTGCCATCGGGCATGCGTCGTGTCAGCCGTCACCCCCAGTGTCTCCTCGCATGGCCTCCGCAGCTCATTCCCCACCAGAACCCCCCCTTCCCTTCAGCGTCTCCTGGGAGCCCACGCACGAGTCCCTTTTTCTCATTTCATGCTCTGCCACCAGCATCACCACCGACACCATTGTGCCATCTAAGTCACCCCCATCTGCCCTCCTCTGGGCTGGTGGAGTCTCCCTGAAATGCACACCCAGGTGTCTGTACTCCTGCAGGACCCAGGAATGAGGTCCGAGCTCTTTGGCCTCCTTCTGCAAGCTCTTCCTGGCTCGGCCTCTCTTGCCACCACCTGTTCTCTCACCCACACTCACAGCCGCTCCTGGCCCATGAACTTGAGTCCTGTTCAGAACATCTCCTTGCTTGCCACCCCGAGCTGACCTCGCGCCCCCAGGTAGGTGCTTGGTCTTCGATCCTTGACCCTCATGTCTAGTGCAGAGCCTGGGAGAGAAGTAGGCAGGCTGGCGCAGTGAAGGAATGAGTGAATGCACAAAAGCATGACTGTGAAGCCATACTAGAAACAATTCATGACCTTGGCAAGGACCCAGGTTCCTGGCGTTGAGGAGCAGTACCTCTGAGCTGGTCTCCTCTCCCAGCCAGCCCCACTCTATCCCCTGCCTGCGGCTCATTAGGAGACATGTAACCCTAACCCTTGAAATGGCCTGGGACAGAGCATGTTTTCACTCAGTGGCATGAACACGGGGATTTCATTCCCTTCTCAAATAAATCTCACTCCCCCAAGAAGCTTGGACAGGATGTGGGCAATTGGACGAGGGCTTGAAACTGAACATTTTGCAAAAGGCCTCTTTCAAAATCTGAAACCCCATGGCCACTGGCCAGAGCTGAGTCTGACTGGCAGGGTCGCTGGGGCTTCTGTCTCACGAAGGCCAGGGAGGGAAGATGGAAAACACAGGCCTGGCTCTCAGCAGCGGGCTGTTCGCAGAGCAGAATCCTGCGGTTAGCTTTTGCTTCTCTGCTGAAACTCGAGCGAGCTCCATCCCCTCCTCAGCTCCTCTTTCAAGCATCTGGCTGAAGTCTCGATTCCACCCAAATCCAGCAGGGAGTATGATTTCGTCCTGAAATCCATGGGATGGATGTGCGAGTGGAGTTTGGGCCCAGGCTGCAAGTGGTGCCTGGGGCAGAGCCAGCGAGGAGGCCAGAGAGCAGAGGCGAAGCTGAGGCGGCTGGAAACACCTGGCCGGCAGCACTCTTGCTCCACTGTCCCTGCTGTCCGCAGTGCGTGGACAGGGGCCTTGAGTGGCCTCTAGGCCAGGGAGATCTCATTCTCCTATTTTCTTTTGACTTTTTTTTTTCTGCCAGGAGGATGCCCGTGAAGAACCCTCCTGGGCCCTCACCACCAAAGGGAAGTTGGTTTCTTTGGCTCCTATCACAGTGTTGCTGTACCACGGGCCACACAGGGACAGGGAGCATGTGGCCAGGACATGGGACTCTGTCCTGGGACCAGTGTGGAGGGGGCAGGTGGACAATGCCTGGTCCGAGGTGACAGTCTCATGTCCCTGGCTCCTTCCACCCACAGCCCAGTCAGAGTCCCTCCACTTCCCAGGTTCACGGGACCTCAGTGTCCCCACTGACCTTGAACAGGACACTTCCTTCTTGCCCTCGTCTGAGCCTTGGCCAGTGACTGCCCACCACAGCCGCAGTTTCTCCCTTTGTAAGAGGAGGAAGGGATGGTGAGGTGATGTCCTCTTGCACCATTCTGACCACTGGACCTGCTTTGTCACCCCTCCTCACTGTCCTTCCACACCCATCCCGACCCTCGCTCCTAATTTTGGAGCCTGTTGATGGATTTTACTTTCCCTAGGGTTCGAGGCTCCTAGTAGCTTATGCTCTTTTCAACAGGACAAAGGCCAGCCCAGCTTCTTGGGCGCCCAGCCCCATCCCGTCAGACAGTGCCGCCCAGAGGCCAGCTGGTCACCTGTGGCCCTTCCCGGCTCCTGGCCTTGTTCACTGATGGAGCTTCTTGGGGGGTTCTCTGGGGAACCCTGCCCCAGAAGTCAGACTTCTTACAAGGCAGCTTGCCTAACCCCTCTTTCATAGGGTCCTCCTGCTGTGACCCTGCCCACCCTGCTGTCCCAGTCCTGTGCACTGTACCCCAAACTTCCCACTCTGCCCCTGCAGACCTATAAGAGGACAGGAGAAGGGGCTGCCTAGGACAGGTCTGCCCAGTCTGATGGCCTCATGTTTCAGGCCACCTGGCTGCTCCCCCAGAGCTCGCTCTCCTCACCGCCCTGTCTTGGGGACTTGCTGTGTGGCCCAGGTTTGTGTTGTGACAGGCTTGGATGGCAGGGGAGTGAGTGAGGCCTTGGCTGATGGTGGCTGTTCTCTGGGGTGCAGATGGGCCCCCAGGAAGGTTTGTGACCCAGGAAGGAGGGAGGAGAGGCCCTGAGTGTGACCCTGTGGGTTCCCAGAGTGTGTCCCTCCCAACCCTGCCATGCAGCTGGCCCCAGTGTCACCAGTGAAGGGCACCAGGTTTCCCATGAGCAAGGGGAGCCAGCCCAATGCAGGATGTGTCCTGTGTCCCCACTGTCCCTGGTGCTGCTGCCTTTCGAGGGCCTCTTTCTTAGTGGAACTTTCAGTCCCCAGCCCTATAGCACAAGTTCATGGCTTGCTCATCAGGAGGACGGAGCCTGACCAGCTTTTCTAAAGCCCCGCAAGGACACATCTGGAGCACACAGCCACCACGTGCCAGTCCTGCCCACCAGAACCCCCTGTTCCTTCCTTGGACATGTGGGTCCACTGTGGGCCCAGCTGAGCCGGCCCCAGAACCTTGCCTTTGGTGCCCACTTGCTTCAGGGCTGCCCCTCTGCCCACCTGGAGGCCTTGGCGGTGCCCACCAGTCCTTAACAGCTGTCCCTTTCTTCCCTAGAAAGGAGCCCGGCTCCTCCAGGGCCCAGTGGCATGGCAGGAGCCCGCCTGATGCAGCCGAGACTGAGACTGTGCCGAGCATGGCTCCGCATCCAGGATGAAGGTGGAGCTGGCAGGGCTCAGACCTCTGAGGCCTCGGGAAGCACTGTGCCAGGGAGCAGTCCTGTGGGTGCGTCTCAGGTACCTATGGGCCGGGTTTACAGACGCTCATTGCCTCCGTAAAAAGTCAGATGAAAGCCAGGCATGATGGTGCTGTAATCTCACCACTCCGGGAGGCTGAGACAGGAGAATGGACCACAAGTTTGAGCACAGTCTGGGCAATTTATTGATTTAGGGAGATCCTGTCTCAAAATAGAAATTAACAAGGGGCTGGGATACGTGGTTTTCCAGGGCAGAAGCCCTGGAGGAGCCGTTCGTAAGCCAGTTGACTGATGTCATCAGCAAGGACCCTGGTCAGCTCAGCTCTGTGTCCGGCTGGGACAGTGGCCGTGGTGGTAGGACAGGCCTGGCCCGAGAGGGTGGGGCCTCAGCCACCCTGTCCTACCTGTGGGGCCCTGGTCTCGCTCAGCCTCCCCGTCCTGGCCGCTGCACCTCCTGCCTCTCCTCCAGCCTCACACAGGCCCGAGTCCTGCCGGTGCCGTCCCGAGCCTCCCTCCCGCCCCACCCCTTTCTTCCCAGCTGTGCCCGCAGGTCCGTGCCCTCATCTGCTCTCCCTTTCCCACTGTACCCTGCAGAGAAACTTCCTGTGGCCCCCAGGCCCTATCCTGCTGTCCCCTCTGTCCTTGCCCCTTCCCGACTTGCTCCTGACTCGCTGAGATCCTTGCAAGGCCCTAATTCACACTTCCTGGAACCTGGGCCACTCTGCAGGTCCCACGGACCCTTGCTCACGGCAGAGCCCCCAAGCGCCCCACATGTCCCTCTCCCCGGGTTTGAGCTCCTGCTCATGGCATCTGGCCAGTGGAGCCGGTGCCGAGACAGCTGTCACTCCGAATTCCCTCTCCGAACATGTGACAGGACCCCGTGGGCCTGCTGACCAGACATGCTCTGGGGCTGCGGGACTTCTGTTCTGTGAGCTGGCTCTCTTGTCTTGGAAGGTCCCCCGCAAGGAGCCCGGAGGCTTGGCTGCCAAGCGCGGGTGTCCATAGGCTCATAGCTGCAGGGGCACCGCCACCTTGCTGAGTGAGCTCTGCATCTCCAGGTTGGGCCGAGTGATGCTGTGTGCCTGGGGCGGGGGCCAGACTGGGGCTGGAAGGTGCAAAGGCTGATGGCTTCCAAGACAAGCTGGTCAGCAGGGCTGAGCAGGTATGAGGGTCACAGAGCAAGTGAGGCCAGAGCCATGCCCTCCCCAGGGCAGCCAAGTGCAGAGGCTGCACCTTGGCCAGAACCCCGTTCTCCGAGTGGAAAGCAGCACTGCCCGGAGAAGTCCCTCATCTCCGGCCCCATCCACAGTGCAGGGACCACGAGGACCTTGTGGCTCGCCACACACCAGCACCCCTTCAGCATCCCCACTGCCAGCATTTGAATTGCGCCGCAGGGGTTACCACCCTTCCCCTGCCCTGAGTCTCTTCTCACAGTGATGCAGACAACTGCATTCTGTTCACTGAGAGCAGTCACCAGAAGTCACGTGGCTTTTCCCCACCAAAGAGCCTAAGCCAGTAAATTTATTACTCAATAATTTTTTAAAATTAATTTTTTTATGAAAAAAGACATCCTTGTTTATTGCAAAAACTTGTAAAATATGGAAAAGAACAAATAGAAGAATAAGAATCTCTCAAGTCTCACCACTCAAAGATAATAACCACTGCCAACATTTAGTAACCAGTCTCTGGCCTTCAGTTTGCTTAAAGTGTGAGTGTGTGTGTGTGTGTGTGTGTGTGTGTGATTGTGTGTGTGATCGAGCTCATCATTTTCATGCTGCTTTCATCTAACAATGTATCCGAACCATTTTCCCACGCCATTAAGTAATTTTCTATCTTATGCTTTTTAATGGTTACACAGAATTCTAGCAAATGACTGTATCGTAACTGATTTTAATTGGCCTCCTTTTATTGGTACTTAGATATGTTTAAAAGTTGGATTGTGTCAGGGCAAGCATCTTTGTTTATTAATTTTTGCATATTGGCTCATTTCCTGCAGTTTATTCTAAAAGTGGAGTGCCCCTGTCAGGAGGCATGAGCATATTATGGCCAAATTACCTTTCATAAACTTCATGCCCGCTTACATTTCAGAACTACTTTGAGAGGTGCCTGCTTCTCTGGGAATTATCAAAGTTTTTAACCTTTGCCAATTTGTCAAAACATGGCATTTCACTCTTTCATTTGCAGTTCTTTTGTTACCTGTGGCATAGCAGATTTTTCCCCATTTCTTTTTGTTATTTGTATTTAAATTGCCAGATCAAGTACTTTCTACTTTTCATTTAGTTTTTATTTTTTGTCAAAGTCATACATACACATCACTTTAGAAGTCAAATAATTCTGTGAGATAGTCTTGGAAGCATTAGCCCTCTCAGCCCCACCCGAATTCTCTGTACTAAGAAGCAATAGCTTATAACTACTTTAACTGATTCTCTTGACATTTTTGCATCTGTAATTCTGAGGAACATTATTATTTTTCTACTTCCTCATTTTTTTCCTTTTAAAAACTTAGGCATTATCTTTTCTATTATAAAAGGCAAGGATTTTACATATGCCCTTGGTTTCACCCTATGACATTCCTCTGTGTGTTATCTTCTCAATACACTTATTTCAAACTCTTGGTTTGCTCGATACTCAGAGTTTGCATAGTTATGAGTATAAACACTCTTATGAGCTAAACAATATAGCACTATGTTTCTTCTGTACAGCCTTTACATTTTCTTCTGGAGTTAATACTTCTCCCATGTGTGTGTCTGAGTATGTATGTCTGTGTGTGTGCGCCCATAAGTGCATGGGCATTTTTTTCTCATCAGTTGTTTTTTTTTCTGTATATAGCTCATATGTATTCCAAGCCTCTATTTTCAAATGCATTGCTTTGCTTATTGTTTTATGAGATACATTTTATATTTTTGAAGAAATTTCTTTCTGGAATCTTCTTGGTGTTTGTTATGTAGGTTACTTGATCTTCATGCTTCCTGCTGACTCCTGGGGACCTCTCAACATTCTCCCCCTGGGGATCCCCTTAGTCCTCTCCCCCTGGGTAGACCTCTGACTTTGCATAGATCGTGTTATTCTTCTTGCATTACTCCTGGTTTGCTGGCGTGTATCTCCTTGCAGTTTCAGAAGAAATGGCTCATGGGAGGTAAATTTTGGAAACAGATATGAATAGGAAAGTGTCTGCACTGATAATGATAATTTAGCTGGGTATGAAATTCTAAGTTGGCACTGCTACCCTCTAAATTTGAAACCCTAAATCATTGTCTTCTAGTTTCCATGGTTATTGGTAAGAAGTCATGAGCCTTTGTGATTATAGGACTTTCTATTGTTTCAAGATTTCATGTGCTTGATTTTAATGTGGATCCATGAATCCATTTGCCAGGCCCTTTTTGATATGAAAATTTGTATCAGAAAATTCTTTTCTTCAACAACTGCTTGGCTAATTTTCCCAAATCGGATGACTGATCTTCCCAACACTTTGATTGCTTGCATGTTGTGCCTCTTTGACTGCTTATTTAATATTTGCATATCTTCCTTCTCATTTTCCACTCTTAAGTTTCTTGTTCTCTTTCTAAGAGAATTCCCTTTAGCCTGTTTTTATTTCTGCTTTCCTATCTGTAATTTTTATCAAACTTTAGACATTGTTCTATCACAATGTGAGCTTATCTTTCCACCAAGAACTCCAGGTTTTAGCAGGTGTGTGTGTGTGTGTGTGTGTGTGTGTGTGTGTGTGTTACTGGGGATTGAACTGATGCCTCTGCACTGAGCTGGATCTTAGCCCTTATTTATTTATTTTTAAATTTTATTTTATTTTTTAAAATTTTGAGGCAAGGTCTTGGTAAGTCACTAAGTTGCCCAGGCTGGGCTTGAACTTGAAATCTTCTTGTCTCAGCCTCCCAGAGTACCAGGATTAAAGGCATGCACTACCATGCCCAGCAAGTTTTATCACTTTTAAGCCTTTTCTTTTGGACTGTTCCCACACTCTGATGATGGTTCTTCCATCTCTGACCTAGAATATATTTCTGGCTGTTGGTGCTCTGAGTGATGAGTGGAGGATAATTGTTGTTCTCAACATCTAGCTGATAAAATTCTGCCTTCTTCCTCTTTTTGGTTTGGAACCCTTGTCCTCAAGGCACCTGCTGTCTGCTCCAGATCCCTCTGATTTGCCTACTCCAAGTCCTCCTTTCTCAGTCTACTCAGGCTTCGGGAGGGCTCTGCGCAGTGGGTGAAGAAAATGGGGTCTTCCTATTTTATATGGGTCTTCCTTCTTTAATGCACTTTCAGCTAGTTGCTCTTACATGGGCCCAGATCTTCTGCCACACCTACAGGTTGGTGGTGCTGTCCCTTACTGACATTTTAGGGGGGCTCAGTGAATACCTAGGCTTTTGCTCAGCCTTCCTTGCTGCTAGGTGAGTCTTCAGTTTCCTCTTTCTTCTCCTCTTCGTTGTGTTTCTTCTCCTGCACATGTGTGTGCTCACACAGAAATCTCTTCGCTCTCACTCAGCACAGGTTCCAGGGTAACATCTACATTCAGCTCACTACTTGACTCCGAACTTTCTTCCCCATTTTTCTTGGCTGGTGAATTCATCTTTTATTTTTATTTTTTAACTCCTTTTTAACAAGAACAACAGGGCCAGAGATTTAGCTCAGTGGTTCTGTCACCTGCCTTGCAAGTGCAAGGACCCCAGTTCAATCCCCGGTACAAAAAAACAACAACAAAAACCCCCCAAGAACAACAGTTCTTTTTTTAAAATCATATTACCAGTGTTCCCTCTCCTCTCCTATTTTTTTTTTACCATTCCATTTTGTTTATTGATTTTTTTTGTTTTAAAAATCTATCATTGGGGCCGGGGATTTAACTCAGTGGTTTCGCCACCTGCTGCACAAGAGCAAGGACCCGAGTTTGATCCCCAGTACCCAAAAAAAAAAAAAAAAAAAAAAAAAAAAATCTATCATTAGTTTTTTTCTTATATTTTCTTCACTTGCACTTTACTTTCTGCTTTGAAAGTCTTTTCCCAAATAGAATTCATATAAAGAGTCAACTTAATTTTTTTCTAATTCTTTATTCTTCTACATTTGAAACTTTCATCCATCAATTTAACCATTGTGAGAAATAACTATTTGTCCTATTTCCACATCTATCACATGATATTTTTACAGCTTTGGTTCTTGTTCTGGCTATCTATTATTACATCTGTTTGTTAATTTTTCACCAATATTGCTTTGTTTTAATATATTATGTGGGTATTATGTTTTATAATTCAATGGCAATAGTCTTCCTTCATTTTTATTTTTTAAAATTTTCTTGGTTAGTCTCATTTCTTCTTTTAGTGATAATATTATAAGTTAAAAACCCTATAGATTTTCTGTAGAATTTTATAAAATTGTCAATTAACCTAAAGGGGTTGATATTTTTATGGCGCTGTATGATATTTTATAGTTTTATATTTACATAAAAATTATTTCTGAATTTGGCAAATTTACAATTTGTCATTAAGTTTATTTCAAGAAATTAAGTGTTGCTTCTATTGTAAATTTAGTCCATCCCCTTCATATTTTCTACCAGTTGTTATGGGTATGTAGGGAAGTATTTATATATTTATAGTTACTATCTGTCTCGCTGAATTATTATTATTTATTCTAAAAGCTTTTAGTTGAGTGTTTTGGAATTTGTAGGTAGAATCATTTATATCTGTACAACACAAGTTGTGTCTCTTCATTTTATCTAGTCAGTTTCTCTTTCTTGTCTTACAGCATTGGTTAGTTCTAAAATATTAACTTTGTGATAATAGAAATCTTGTCTTGCTTCTAGTTCACTGTTAAGAATGATTACAAATCATTTTATCAATCTAGATTTTTGTAATGCTAGTGAAGTATTCATAGTTCATATATGACTTTAAAATTGTGAATGGACTTAGAATTTTATGTTTTTTGTTGTCTAAAAGATACTTGCTCTGTTTTTCTCTGCTGATAACAATGAATTATAATCATGTTTCATAACTTTGAAACAGTTTTGGATCAAATTCTCCTTGATTGTGGTGTATTGTCTTTTTATAAGGTTTGTTTTCCTATTCATTTAGGATTTTTCAAATCTATTACTGGATTTTGGTTTCAAAGTTATGCTGATTTGTAAAATGAATTAGGGACCATTCCATCTCTTTCTATATTCTGTACCATATATGAATATCATTTGAATGATATATTTCATAAAAAACTGAAAGAATTGTCCTGCGATAACTTACTCTATTTCTTTTGTATTTATTGAAGTCTTTAGATTTCCTCCATCTTTAGAATTTTGGCTTCATTTTCAATGTTAAATCCATGGGCACTGGAATCAGATAAATTGATTTCAGATTCTTTCCCATGTGACTTTTATAAAATCATGTATCCAACTTAAATTCTTAGTTTCCTCATTTGTTCCATGGTTAAAGTGAGAGCCCAGGCGGACCAATATGAGGAACAAGAGATAAAGTATCTTGCACTGTCTGACATATAAATCATGCTCATCAATTGTTTTTAGCTATGATTAATCCTAGAAAATAAACTATTTTTCTGAGATTTAAAAATATATTAGCATAGAGATATAAACAGTGTTCTGTTGTAATATAATTTTTATCTAGTTTATGATATCACTTTTTTCATCCTTAATTTTGTATGTGCATACTTTATCTTTTTTATTAGATGATTTTATCTATTTTAAAGATTTTTCAAAGAATCAGTTCTTGAAATAATTGATCAACTCAACTTTTTGTATATGTTCAAATTTGATAATATCAGCTTTTATCTTTTCTGATTCTTTACTCTCTTTAAGAGTGGATCTTTCCATATATTCTCTGTTGTTATTCTTCTTCAGTAACACAAACATTTCATGGTATGAATTTGCCTCTGGCTGCAATTTTTGACCGCATTTCCTACGTTTTAATATATAGTCTTTTGAGTATCTGAAAGTATTTGTTATTATGTTTTTCATTTCTTCTTGTTCTTAGAAGAGATGATTGTCTGAATCAAATGGGAAAAACTAGAACTCATTTTCAAATCGACTTCTAATTTATTTGAGTTGTGTGTTGTTGTTTATACTTTTTATTCAAATGTAGTCATATTATTGTGACTACAGAACGTGGACATACAAATTCCACTTTAGAGGAATTTATTGATATTTCTTTTGCTCATAATAAAATCAGTTTTGTAAATGATTTGTGGGCCATTGAAGTAAGATGTACTACTTGTTTATAGGGTACAGATTTGAATGTAAAGATGTTTAGTTTTATCGGCTTCTCAATTGATCCTTTTGGATTTTCTTAGTAAAAGATTATGAAATCAATAACTAATTTTAATCTCATTCTAATAGTTGATAGCATCCATCTATTTTTTGTTTGTTTAATTACATGCCTTAGAAATTGTGGGGTAGTATAACAATATTGATGAAGTGAGCACCTTTTATTTCTCATTTTCTGTTAAGTATGATGTTGCTTCTAGATTTGAGGTATGTATATCATTTTTATTTTTGGTCTATTTGATAATTTTAGTACTCAGGGGTCCTGAGACTTCTTCTATTTCCCTGAATTTGGGGATGCTTTATTATTCCCAGTGGGAGTGTTTGAGAGTGCTGTATCACACAAAGGTTTGTACCTTCCTTCTCTGAGAAGTGGTTTCCATTGATTTGTTTAATGACTTGAAATTGCAGAAGCACATCTGTTTCCTTTTGCTCGTATCCCTAAGGTAGCTAACTTTCCAATTCTCATAGAATTGTTTCTGGAACCCTGAAATGGAGTAAAGTGTTGTTTGAAGGTTGAACTGGAGCCTTGCATGTCCAGAGAATTCTGCCCTTGAGAACCACCGTTCTGCACCTTCCCCAGGCAAAGTCTACCATACCATGGATGTCCTCCAGTTTCTCTCTCTCCAAACACACAGTTGACTGCCTTAAATTCAGTTACTGAAGCTAAACATTCACTGCTTCAGGCCTGTAAGTCTGTAGACATGAGATGTATGCTCTCAGCACAGGCATCAGCAATGTTATTCTTTCATTTTATACTTATTTATAAAAACACAAGCAAAATTAATTAAATACTGGTTTTCAAAGGCTGCTAGACTCCTTATGAGACCAACTGTTACCCGGAAGTTGATTGGTAGATAAAGCAGAGCTGCCTTGCTTGGAAGCGGCAGAGACAGTGATGCCCAGTGTGAGAGCTGACCACCCTTCTTACAGCGCCTCGTGCGACCTGCTCCCAAGCATGCCCAGAAAACCTTTGCCATAGCATATTCCAACAACTGCACGAGCAAACTGAACAGATCGCTGCCGTGCCGAGTTGGGTGTGCTGCTGATGAGAAGGACTTGCTGGCAGTCAGCTGCCGGCTCCATTCCGCGGTTTCCGAAATGCCCGTGCATGGTTGTGTGCACTGCCTGAAGGTTAAATGCATGAAAATTGGGGCCTTCCTATTTTTCTGTGCCATCCCTTGGCTTTGAAATTTTCTGAGTTAATTTGTTTAAAATGTGTCTGAAATCGACAGAATATAGTTTGGATTTGAGGCTTTTGACCCTAATTGAAAATCCTTTTTGTAAGAAAATATAACCTAATTTGCATTTTGTTTTCTTGATTGACACGTTTGGGCTTTCAAAAGGTTTTTTTTTCCCTTTTCTTCATGCTTGTTTTATTTTTTCCCCCCGCAATCTTTTGTTATATCATGGAGACTGCATTTTTCTTTATTTCCATCTTCTCCTGTGTTTCAGAAAGCTTACAGCCATCTCCTGAAGTCTGTTCATGCTTACATTTCAGCCTCTTAAAGCCAGGCTCTCATCTATATTTCTCTATGGTAACAAATGAAATCGTATTCTGTGCCTCTGCCCTAAGAGCAGTGATGAAATGTAGGTCTGTGGGTTCCCTTCAGTCCCCCTTCACATGCTCCCACATGGTAAGGGCTTCTCACTGCCTTCCCTACCTCCCTCCTGCAGCCTGGGCCATGTGTGGGGCCCCAAGGGCCTTGCTCTGCCCCCTTCCTGCTGGCACTGAGGGTGGTTTAGACCCCTGTGCCACAGCTGCTGCTCCTCTCCTGTTACTCGTTGGTGTTAGGTTGGGCAGCCATCGCTCTGTGTGCAGAATGTGAGCTCCTGGAAGGCAGAGCCACGTGTTCGGTGGCTGAGTGTTGGAATCAATGAGAGTAGTCGCCGAGGCGTCCAGGAGTGTGCGGTGGAACGTGTCTGTAGGGGATGGAATGCGTGGGTGCCACGATGCTCCACGGGAGGGTGGAGGGAGGACAGAGGGGAGGGAAACCTCGGCTGGTGCCCAGATGTTGGGATGCTGGGTGGGACACTGGGCTCCCTAACCTCTCCAGACCCCCTGAAGTGAATAGGGACCCATGACACTTTATCTGGGAGAACAAACATGCTTTTGGAGTCTGATCTGTCCTTTGGAATTGGCTCTCTTTGTTCCTCATGCCTGCGTGGGATGCCTGCCCTGGGGTGGGCAGGGGAGAGCTGGAGCTCATGTGGTCCCTCCCTTTCCAGAGCAGACACGCTGTGACTTCCTGGCTAATGAGGCTGCAGAGAAAGCAAAGACCAAGACAACTTCCCCAGCCGCACACCACCACTCTTGGCCCTGTTTCTGTTTCCCAATTCCCACGGTGATTCCTGCTGTGAGCCCATTGGTTTGCTGACCCCAAATTCAGGCTCCATCTTCCAGCTCCTCAGGGTCCTACACTGCGGTCCTTCCCCTCTCTTCTGGAGTCTTACAATGCTACAGACCCCTTAAAATTAAAAATCTAAAAAGTCCACTCTGGCTACCTCCCTCTAGCTCTTGGTGGTGTCTCCAAACCTGACTTTTATCTGCCTTCTGGAGCTCATCCTTCCACCGAAAGTGAAATCCCCAGCAACTTCATCCCATTGCCAGCTTGGTCTCCCCACTGAGGTTTCCTCCCCAACCTCCTGCCCACCCAGCACTCCCTGTTCCACCTCGACTCTGAGCGGCACCCCTCTGCCAGCTTCCCTGCCTGACACCCGCGTGGATTCTTGATGGTTTCTTATCCTTGCTCATCATTCTCCATCCACATAGTGGATACTGTCAAGGCTCTTTGGGCCCTGCTTCCTAAATAGTCCAGTTGCCCATCTCTGTGATTTCTGCCCTGTCTGGGTGGCACGCTCTGGCTCTGGGCTCTGGTGCTCCTCCCTCCTGCCTCCCTGACCCCAGCCACCCTTTCTTCTCATGTCTGCAAGAGAAATCACAACAATGTTAATTTTACCATGTCCTTTACCAGCTAGTAATGGCTCCCTCTTGGCCTGAAGATGAAGCTCATGGTCTTTTACCTTTGTTATAAGGCCTTGCCTAATCTGCATCCCCAACTCCCCACTCTTACCAGGCATTTCTGGTTCCCTGGCACCATCCACACTGATGCCCCTTGATTGCCATGCTCTGCTCAGGGCTCTGCATCTAGCCTGTGCTCTGCCCTGTCCATGTCCCTCTGGCCCTCCTCTGTCCTTGCATTTCCACTCTTGTCACCTCTCTTCCTGGCTTTGTCTCTTCATCCTTCATCTTCTACTCCAATATTTCCAAAAAGGTTCCCTGGTCAGTGAGATCCTCTTGTTAAATGCTCAGCTCAAAGCTACAGGAAGGCAGGGACCCCTGTCCACTGCTCCAGTGCCTCTGTGGATGAAGGAGCAGCATCCACTGGGCTTGGGCATGAGATGCCTCTGAGGCCTTCAGAAGATGGTTGGCAGCAAGGGAGGGAAGGGAGGATCTGCTAGGTTGGGTTGTCAGGTGCATGCTGGGAGCAAGGCAGGATGACAGCAGTGAACACTGAAACTTCCAAGGCCGATGTACGGAATTTGTACTTCAACATCTGGATCTCGGGCCTGGTCACTCAGTCTCTACCGGGCTTTGCAGGACAACAGGCAAGCCCCAGAGGAGCCTACTCAGGCTGATTTGGGGAAGGAGGCAACCTCATGGCTTTGTGTCCCCTTCCTGTGGATTGCTGCTGTGGACAGCCGGGTTGTGGTGACTCTGACCAGGAATGGGGAGGCCCTGCCCTCTCAGCTTCATGATTTTCATCTAGGAAGTGGCACGGTGTGTGGCAAAGACTGCTGCAGCTTAGGTGAGCTTGGGCAGGTCGTCACTTCTCATGCAGTGAGCTCTGCTCTCAGAGCGTCCCCTTCTGCTATGCACAGCCAACCACTGCCCTTCACTGTGGCTCCCAGGGGGCTGACTCCACGAGGGCCGGCACCGCAGTTAGCCTGTTCTCCATCTTTCCGAGTTGGCCTGGCCCTCCTGGAGGGGATGCTGCTCCCCGGGGAGGCACCTCCTCCCCTCAGCACCACTCACCCACGCTGAAGAGGGAACTGTACGTGCTCACCACATCCTGCTTCCCAGGGCCAAGTCAGGCCTCAGAAAGTTCTGGAAGTGATGCCAACATCAGGGACAAGGCCCTGGTTCTGGGGTCCGCACCATTTCATGGTTCCTGCAGAGATGGTAGACTATGGAACGTAGGCGTTATGATTTTTGACCTATGTAACATGGTCCACTAACTCTCAGTATCCAATCCATCCTCGGAGGGCACCTGAAGGTGTTGCCAACGACAGGGAAGAGAACGCTGGGCTCAGCTTTGCCTCTGCTCTGTGCAACTCCTGTTGCCTGTGTTGATCCAGTTCCCTCACAAGTCCTGTCTCTTTTGGGCATTCCATGCACCCTCTGGGGAGTTTTCTGGAGGCTCCAGCCTCAGCCATGGTGTTTGAAGAGATGGTCTTCCATGTGGCAGATGCACAAGGAATGATTTGTGTGATAAGGGCTACCACATCCCTATAGCTTGGCCACCTTGGAGGCTTCCCAGAGCCAGTGAAATCTTGAGGCCACCCAGCTGTCCAGCCTCCTTCCTGCTCTGGCATTGGAGAGGTGCTTCCCTCTGTTGATGTGTCCTGTGGTAGCACCAAGGTCCACCTCTTGTCAAGATTCCTTTCCGTCCAGAGGGTTTCTGGGAGGGTGGTTCTCACATCGGGGAGGCAATTGGCCAGAGCAATACCTTCTTTGTTCATGAAGATGGCATGATATTTGCTGCCCTGATTCCAGTCCAACCTAAGAGAACTTTCTAGTTCTAGAACTTTCGAGAACTTTCTAGGCCCCTGACTTTGAGGCAGATCTTGCCATCAACCTTTCCTTGTGGCATGATTTTTCTATGCCTAAGACAAAGGCTCACAAACAGGTAGGCCTGGGCCTCCTGCACCCTGATATATTTGCTTGGCTTTCTTAGTTGAGCCTGACTGGCCTTCCATTTTATATTTCTGATGCTGCTCCCTACTCCCCCACCCACAGTTCTGTCCACTCCATGCCATGGCCGCCCTCCCTCCTGCTGTGCCCACCTCCCTGTCCCTCCAAAATGGGCATGGGCACTGCCTCAGCACCCCTGGAATGATGAAATACATAACACTGTCCACAGCTGCTCTGGGGACTCCTAGCCATGGAGGGCTTCCTGGAAAAGCTGCCTGTTTGGGGCATGAGTCTCTGGTGCCGGTGTTGGCATCGACCCTGCCCTTGAAGACCAGACTCCTAGCCTGATGTGTGCTTGTCGCATGATGCATGTGCTGTGCTCCACCTGCCCACTGATTTCACCAGCCAGCTCTAAGCCTCAGAGGGCTTTCGGGACGTGTCCTCCACCTTTGTCCTCGGTGTCTCTGTGTGGTACTTGGAGAGATAGTAGACCGTATAGCGTACGCTTTATCTGTGACGTATGTAACACGGTCCACTAACCCTCAGTATCAAATCCATCCCCGAGGCTCCTGGAAACGACGCTGTCTGCGGGGAGGCACCATGGAACCCACCATCGGGGCTTCTCCGCGCAACTTGAAGAGCTGTTTCCCCAGGGCATGTAATCTTTCCTGTATGACGGGAAATGACATAAGCTCCCTCTTCTTGTACCAAGCACTGCCTTGGGAAGTCTCACCATCTCTGGGGAGACCTTAATTCTTTCTGTGATGAGCGCCGGTCCATGGCCTCAGTGGCATGGTTGACCACACAGCTGCGGTTCAGTAGACACCAAGACCCACTTCTGTGGAACACAGCCTCAGAGAGGGCCCTGAGGCAAATTGGTGGACACGAGCTTTCTTTGGGTCATCACTGCCATTGTGCGGTACTTGAAGAAATGGTTTACCGTCCCACATACATTTTGGGTATGTATGTGGGACGGTAAACCGCTTCTTGGTATCCAGCCCAGCCATCTGAAGCATCCTGGAGAGAGCTTGAAGTTGGAGAAGAGATGCTGTGTCAGCATCCTCGACACGCCACATACTTCGCAGAACTGTAGCCCGTTAGACGTGTGCTGTATCTGTTAATGCTTGCGATGGGCTTCTCCTCAGTGTCCAGTGCAGCCTCCAAGGGCTTTCTCAGGACGACAATAACCTCCGAGAAGGTGTCCTGCTTCCAGTCATGGTGCATCCCCCCATAAGATTTGAAGAAGCCTTAGCTGATTGTGCAAATGTCCATGAATCGAGATGTCACACGCTCTGCTTCTCGTTATCCTCAGTGCTGCCCAGATGACCTCAGGACATGATACCCATGCAGGGGCAGATATGGGTGCCCGAGATGGAGCTGTTCCAGGTACTTGAAGACCCAGTCACTTTTGTCATTGGCAATTGGTGTTCAGTATCTTTTTCCCCTATCAAGTCTAGTCATATGGAGGAAGATGTCCCAGCTCTGCACTCAGCTCTGATCCTCCTCGAAGACCTGATTGTCCTCACCATGTGTATTTACAGATGAAGCACAACCCCTGGCCTGCTTCCTCCCTTTCTCCAGTCCATCCTTGGAAAACTTGCTGAAGATGCAGCCAGCCCCAGAGACAGGGCACTGGATCTTGCACCTGCAACAACCTCACGGTACCAGAAGAGGGTTTAGTCACACTGTATGTATCTTATTAACAGCTTATGTGACATGGTCTACTTTTGTAAAGTTTCAAATTCAGCCTTGGAGGTCTCCATAGAGGTCATGTTAACCTCAGGAGACAAGGCACCAGTTCTAGCACTGGGTGTGCCTTGGGTCACTTAGGAGAAGTTGACCATACTTCAGAAGCCTCACTTACAATGCATGTCACTGGGCCACCCTCTCATAACAGCAAATGCACCTGAGGGCTTCTTCTAGGTGGTACTAAATATCAGGTTTTGCTCTCGTCCTGGCGTCCTCTCCACTTTGCATCCTTGAGAGGCTCCTCTCTGCTGCCTTCACTGCATCTATAGCAAACACTGCATGGTGGCCTCTTCTTATACTGCACCTAGCCTCAGAGGGATTCTGGGAGGTGATGTTAATGCAAGAAAAGAGACAGCAGTTTTGATGTCTGCCCTCTCTGCGGTACCTGAAAAGATGGTTGACCATAGGACATGCGCTAGCTCGGTGTCGTATGTAATATGGTCCACGTCTTCTCAATATCAAATCTAATGACAGAGGGCTTCCCAGAGGCCAAGCCAACTTCGTGGGAGGCTCCCTGGTCTGGCTCCAGCACCAGTCCACAGTACCTGGAGAGAAGGAAGACCCTAAAGTATACATGCTGTTTATGATGTATGTGATGTGGTCCACTCAACTCAGCATCAGTCTCAGGGGCTCCAGGTAGACCATGCCGACCTGTGAGCAGAGCCTGTGTTAGGTGCTGTGAGGCACAGGTCACCAGGTAGTTGTCTGTAGACCATGTTCTTTCCTTCTGACGTTGGCCACTTTATCTCAACGAATGCTTGGCCTCCAGTCCCAGCCTTACAGGGCAGCCTGGAAGTGGTAGTGGTGTTGGACACAGCCTTGTGATCATTGCCACATTGTGATTGCTGATTATTCATGACACATACCAGGAGGCTTCCTGGAGGTGATACTAAATTAAGGGGCAAGAGGTGGGGTCTGCGTCACTCATGGTATTTGAAGATGCGGTTGACCATGGTGTGTACGCTTTATTTATGACGTAGGACACATGGTCTACTTCTTCTCAATATCACATCTCGCCTTAGAAGACTTCCGGGAGGCGATAACAGCTTTGAGGAAGAGCCACTGTCCTGGTGACAATGCTGCTGCTTGGTACTTGGAGAGAGGTGGTCCGTGGCGCGTTCGCTTTATTTATGGCGCACATTACACGGTCGACCTCTTTGCAGTATCTAATCCCGCCTGGCAAGCTTTCCTGGAGCTAACAGCAACTGCAGGGTGGGGACGCTAGGTCTGCACTAGTGCCAATCTGTGACTTGTTTGTCTTGTGTGTGATGGTAACCCTCATGTGGAAGCCTTCTTCTCAGCAAAGCCTTCTTCTCTGCTCTGGCTTGGTGGCTTCGAGGGCAGGGACAAGGAGTGGCATCATCACGTGCCTGGATACATGAGATGGTTGACCAGAGAGCACACGCTGTATTTGTGCCGTTTGTGACCTGGTCCACTAACCCTCAGTATCTGCTCCTCCCTTGGAGAAATTCCTGGAAGAGATGTCAACTTTTGGGGGAAGAGACAATAAGCTGCACTCTGCTAGACTCGGAGAAGAGAACTCCTGTCTTCGAGGTGTTTGTGACACATGTCAAATGTGACAGAGTTGGATGTGTTTTCAGTGCTCTTTCCTTGGAGGGCTTCCTTCATGTGGGGTCATCCACACTCTGGGCAAGGCACACGCTGACTACACCATCCCAGAACACCTGAGGGGACTGCCAGCCACAGTGTGTGGAGTTTATTGGTGACACAGGTCACTTGGCCCAGTGCACCTCTGTAATGATTCCCCTGGAGGACCGTTGGTGGAGTCAGCCTTGGTTTGGGGCATCTCATAACAGGAAAGATTGCCCTGGTGGATAACCATGAGCCTGACAGCTCCTAGGACCAGCCTCTGTCCACAGTGTCACCACTTTTTGGCCATGATGCCAACTTCAAGAACATGCTATGTGAGTCTCCTGTACTGGGTGCTGGGAGTACAGTCGGTGGGCAGTGTGCAGTGGATGAATAGCTTCCTCCAGCAAACTGATCAATGCTTAGTGTGCAATTCCATATATAACAGGACTACCAGGACTGGATGGTCTTGTCAGTGTTCATTGGTGATACATGAAGAGAGGTTTTCTGGGTTTCTGTTTCTTTAATGAGGATGAAACACACCTGGTCAACCTCTTTTCCAGTATCAGTTTCCATCTCGGAGGCCTTCCAGTCCAGACCTCAGCTTCAGGGGAGGACATTATTGGTCAGCATCCATCAGTAGACATTAATCTCTGGCTGACCATGGAGCCTGCACCTTATTACCTTTTCTAATATCACCTCTTCTACTAACCCTCACTGTCCAATCCATATTTAATGGGACTGCCAGGACTGAATGTCAAGTTTGGGTGGTCTTGTCGGTGTTAATTGGTGGTAGCAGGAGAGAGATTTCTGGGCTTCTGTTTCTTTAGTGAGGGTGAAACACATGGTTGGCATCTGATACTTTTCCAGTATCAGATCACACAAATGAGGCTTTGGGGTCCAGACCTCAGCTTTAGCTGGGGATATTAATAAATGTACATGAATAAATGGTTTACCACAAAGCCTGTCCCCTATGGCTAACTTTTGTCACCTATTCCACTAACCCTCCATGTCTTCTCCTTTCTTAGGAGGACTTCTAGACTAACTTGGGATGCCAGCTGGAGGGAAGACAGTGGCCGCCATGAGGTCTCCAAGCCCCAGAACATGTTGGTAGGCCATCTGCCACTGCATTCAACTTGTTGTTGCTGAAGGATACATGGCCATCCTCATTCAGTATCCATCCCTGCTTTGGGGCATGGCTGGTCTTTTCCATTTTCTGTGATGGGCTTGTGTTTATCCCAGCCCACAGTACCTGTTTGGTGGCTGTACTTCAAATTGTACAACTTCTGTCTGTTGTAATAAAAGTGAGTCTGGGGAGATCCATATTCCCCTACATTGAAAAAATTATGGTCAGCAAGGTTTTATAGCAAACAGAAAAGCCACCTCGGTTTGGCACAAATATTTGGCAAGCAATCCTCAGGAAAGGAAATTTGTTTTTTATCTCTTAATTCCACTGAATTAAGCAGTAGGCAGCAGAAGGCATTTCTCATTGTTGGGTCCGGGGAGGGGCAGGAGGTTGTCAGGGATGCACTTGCATCCAGCTAACCCATACCATACATCTGTTTTTAGAATCATACCTGGCATGGAAAACTGCATGGACCCACGCCCAGTTCCACCCAGGGGCCTGGCTGCTGGTTCGCTCCTGACCACCCACCTGCCTCTGGACCACAGAATTCAAGATTTATTCCAGAACTCTCCTGATGCATTGACTCTGGGATGCAAACTAATAATCCCAGGGGCCCTATCAGATTTTCAGGAGACCCTGGTGCCACACCTGGAAAGCTCCAATACCTGGAGAGAGGTTACAAACAGATGGGCTCTATAACAAGAGCACACATTTCAAGGGCGATGACTTCTTTGTAATATCAAGTCTTAAAGGTCTGTCTGACCTCCAGAAACCACTAAGCTAGACACCAAAACCAGACCCTCCTCTTAGATGAGACGTAAGACATCTGGTCTACCTGGTGCAGCATAGACCTGTCCTGGGAAAACTCCCTGGAGAGGCAGCAGCAGCGATGAAGATTCAGCAGTTTTCTTTTTGTTTGGTTTTTGATCAGTGCTAATCTTCGATACTTGAAGGAGAGGTTGTCCGTGTTGTCTTCTCTTTATTTATGATGAAACATACACGGGAAACCTCTTTTTTAGTATCAAATCCCACCCTGGAGGCACTTCCTGCTCCTGATGCAGCCTTCAGGGAAGGGACATGGCCAACTCCACTCCAATGGAGGGCTCCTTGGAAAGGAAGTCAAGTTTGGACAAGGGCCAGGGTCTCTGTCATGGAGGGAGGCTGCTTACTATGGTTTCTGTCTGACTCTTGGTGGGTGGTGGCTGTTAGTGTGAGGCCCTGCTCCGACGGCTCTCAGGACGTGCCAGCAGCGTCACTGAAGGGACAGTAGCGCCAGCCATGCTCTAGGGTAGCTGAGGGGATGGTAGACCGGTGACGTGCACTTCATTTATGATGTAGGTCACCCGTTTCACTATCCATCGGCACCCAGTCCATCTTGGTGCGCATGGCAATACTGGAGAAGATGTGGGAGAATTGGAGGCCAGGGGGAACCTGCAGTCTGTGAGAGGGGCTGTCTTGTAAGAGGCTCCCTGCCCACCGTTTTAAAATTAAAGTCATCAGTGTCCCATCCTGCCCGAGAGGCTATTCTCCCAACCACAGCACAAGTCGACTGCAGGATGTGTGCATTGCATTGGAGAGACCATGTGACCCTCCAAGGTCCCTGTCACTCAGAACCCAGCCCTTGTCCCGCCTTGCTGGTAGACGAGACGCCATCGTCATCCCGCATCTCTATCTGTTGGTCCAGCTTGGCTTGAGTCATGAGGACCCAGATACACTGGGTGCTTCTTACCACCAGCCTCTGGGTCAGATGTATTCTGGAGATGACAGCCTCAGAGAGGGACACTGGTGTCATCATCAGTTGAGAGGCACAGCATTTTAATGACTGAGAACAAGCACTGCATTTACAATGTGTGTCTCCCGGTCCACTGATCCTAGATGTCCCTTCCATATCTAGGATGACAGCTACAAGGCCTACTCTTGAGGGCAAAGGTGCCATTCCATGCCCCTCACCTTCCCCCAGGTGCCTCGGAAGGCATGTTCTCACAGTGATGACAGAGGCAAAGAAAGTAAGTGGAAAGCAGAATCCTCACGAGTGACACTGACAGCTGCACTTTCCTGCCCCTGTTGGTCATTAGCCAAAGCACGTCCCAGGGCCAAGCCCTGGACCCAGCTGGGGTGGCCTGCTGTACCCTGTGGAGGTCTCATGCAGGTATGGGGGCAGGTTGGTGTAGAGGCTAGGTGTGCTTGGTGTTAGTCATCATCCACAACTCATTCGCCTCCAGTTCCCTGCCTGCCCTGGGGAGCACTTCTCCAGCTAAGGCCTGACCCTGTGCTGGGGCTGTAGCCATCCTATGTCACTGAAACATCCTGTTCACCAGAGTTTGTTCTTGCTCCCCGCAGTGTCCAGAGATACTTACAGGTCTTGACCCACATCAGCACATCCTTCTGGTGCCATCTCCTGGAGGCTTCTTTGGCCCAGGGGTGCAACATTGCCAGCCACCTCTCGTGGAGTAGGTGGTCAGCCGCAGTGGGAGAAGTCATGATTCTCCTCATCCTTCATTTGTTCCCAAAGGGCAAGCAGAGTCAGCATTTCTGTGTCGTTGTTCTGTGATATCTGGGGAGACTTACAAACAAGCCAATGACCTACAAATCCTGCCTAGGAGGACCCCGACACAGTGCTGTCTGTTGAGGGCAGGGGGAACATACCTGTCAGAGACTTCAAGGTACAAAGGTGTGCTGGGCTTGTCCTCAAAGCTAGGCTGTGTCTTGGTCTTATGTTGTCTATATACTGACAATCTGGTTCACTCCCAGGAAGTCTGCTCAGCAGGGACGGCGGCCACAGATGGGTGCTGACGTGCGGTGCTTAATGAGAAGTTGCCCGTGTTTTTTTCGCTGTATTTGTGACGAAACATTCGCGGTGCACTTCTTTTTCAGTATCCTATTCTGCATCGAAGACTTCTTGCTTGTGCTGCCATCTTCAAGGAAGGCATAACGGTATCTGAAGATTTTGCCACTCCTTGTCCTTTTAAAATTTTCCCTAACTTTGCTTATCGGGGTGGAACTTACTTCTTCCTGCTCTGTGGTTAGGGTTGAACGGACCCTCTCCTCTCCTCTGCTAGCCCAGGTTCAAGTGGATCAGAACATGGACCTGATTCTTTGTAAGTGATTCTTTGTAACTGTGATTGGCTTAGAAATGAGCCCTGACTCCACTGGACCAATGAGGTGTAAAGAAATGTTTACTGAGGCTGCTGGGAAAGGAAATACTTCTTTCTTTCCTATTATCAGGTTAAATCCTCTCTGTTCTCACAGCCTTTTAAGGACAAGAGGAGAGTGCATGTGGCTGGGCAACACAGAAGAGGGGGCTTGTACCATGCAAGGCAGACTAGAGGGCTGGAGAGGGACCAAGATGGGGACCTGGGCAATGGGGATGGGTCTGGAATGAGGTCTGACCCTGCCTGCAGCTTCCCCTGCCCCTGTACCTTTTACTATGTTTGTTTATACACCGCTTCATTGTTTAAGACAGTCTGTGCTAGAGTTGATCTTACTGCGTTGGGTGCAGAGGACCCCACGCTACAGTCGTGTGCCTGGTTTTCTTCCAGCCATCTCATTCTCTGCAGCAGCGAGCCTCCCTGTCCCATCCACGGTGAGTTCTTGCAGATTTGCTGTGTCTCAACTTCAAATGCGTTGTCACAATCTTTGCATTTATGAGCACCAAGGCACAGTGAATGTGTTTGTCTCCAGGTCACCTGAAGGACAGCGCACGCAGGGTGTCTCCCCTCGCCTCAGAATCCTTCCTATCCTGGAGGGCTTCCTGCCAGTGGTGTTGCCTGTGGGAAAGTGTCCTCTCCTTGTCCCTGATGTCCCTGCTGTCGGAGATGGGTTTGCCATTTTCATCACAAGTCACTGCCAGTGTCTGAGAAGCAAACTTGGGCTCCAAGGAATGAGAAGGAGACTCTTGTCTTGGATCAGAACCATGCCAGGAACATGGATGGACCATTGGCTGTGAGCTAAAGCCACCCTGGGATTTGTGCCGCTGAATTCAGTGTCTGTGTTTTCCCATCCCAAGAAGAGGATTCTCCCAAGAACCACCAGCTCGGGGCAGAGTCTTATCACATCCCAGGTGCAGCTTGTTCTTCTGAACCTGCCCTCGGGGACCCTCCTCAGCCAGGTGTCCTGCGGGAGGGGAGAGCGTGCCAACCTCTGGTACCTGAAGAGAAGTTGCCCATGTTATTTTCGCTTTATAGGTGACGAAACAAACATGGTGCACTTCTTTTTCGGTATCAAATGTCACCTTGAAGAGCTCCTTGGCCCGGACGGAACTTGGGGGGAAGGGACCTTGGCTGTCACCACCTCTCCATTTACACTTGGAGGATGTACCCAGAGGCAGCTCTGTGTGGCACTGGGCTCAGGGCCACTCGCTGTCTGCCCATCCTCAGGCCATGTCCACCTCTCCAGTGGCCCAGGCGGCCAGACCTGGGTCCCATGCACACTCCCTACTTCCCTGGAGGGTGGCAGCGGGCTTCTGGGTCTGCTGTGAAGTTTCCTCAACTTGAGGAAAAAGTATTGATGAGGACATCACAAAAGCAGTAAAACTAAACTGCAGCAGCAACAGCAGAAGCCAGGAAACAAGGGAATCATCACCAGTCCCAGAGATGTGAGTGGCTGGTCATCAGCTGCATATGTGTTAAGTAGGGTGTGTCACACCTGGACTGTCAACCCTACACCCACAGAGGACTTGCCTGGGGACACCCACTGTGGCAGAAGGCAGCTGCTGCTGTGATCCTGGGGTAGAATCACAGGGGACAGGGGTTTTGTCAAAGTGGTCACTTCATTGGAGACGAAGCTTCCTAGACCAGCTGATGGTCACCCAGTCCCAGCCATGTCTCAGCAGGATGCCCCTGATGCCACCATCAGAGGTGGCCACTGGTATTCACTGCAAATCTGGCCTGGGAAATAGCATGCTGACTTCAATCACTCAGATGCTGCACAGCTGGGCCCGGGGCACTGTTCTGTGGCACCCAAATACGGGTTTCCCTCAGTGGATTCCTTTTCTTGATGATGAGGGATTCTCAGCTACCTCCTGTCAGAATGACAGCCGGCTTGGAGAGGGGTGGGGAAGGGAGGAGACCCAGTGTGTGGGTGGCTGTGTGTGTCTACAGCACTGGCCTCCTGGTCCATTGAGCCATCCCTAGAGGAAGCCTGGGGCTGTGGTACTCTAGTAGAGGTCATCCGTGTATCTTTGCTTTGTTTATGACAAAAATTATAGGTGCAGAGTGTCACCAAGCCAGCACTGACTTCAAGGAAGAGCTCTAATGGCAGCCCCAAGTTGAGCCCTCGCACTGTGGGGCCCCTGAGCATACCTTCACCCACGGGGTCTGTGTCTCCTTAGAGAAACAGCAGCCATCTCCATGGAGGAGGCCCGTCAAGAAAGGCTGCCTGTGGAGTGGTGGCCCGGCTGCAGCTCGTGAGGCCTGGCCAACAGAACACCAGCTTCTACGTGAGACTGTGCCACTGGCCCAGGGCCCTCAGCCCATGGACCTTCTGGTCCTTAGTCCCTCAAAGAACAGGAAGAGCGCTTGTCCAGTGAGTCGCTGGTCCGGCGCCTGAGGGAACCTGCTAGGCCCCGTTGTCTCTCGGAAGGAGCCTCCCCTCCCCTCCAGGAAGAGTCACCATCTCCTGCACCAGCCCAGGTAGGTTCAGCCAAGCCCTGAGAGGGGAGCCTTGTGTCTTCGACGGTAGTGTCCTCTGGGCACCCACTCTCGGGAGAACGGGCCAGCAGAGGAGGAGGGGCGAGAGCTGGTCTGAGAGGCTCAAGGCGACCTTGTCCGTGGGCATCGCTACCTGGCAGGTAGGAAGGTTGGCCTCCTCGGAGGGCAGGAACAGGAGGCGGGCGTCGGCCCCTTGGTGGGGGGCTGTGAGCAGATGGCCAGCCAGATGGCAGGTGTTTGCCTCTATTTATTTTTTTACTTTGAGAATTGATTGGATGAAGCACCTTGGAATCCTGTTTCTTGAGGTGAATCTGTACATTAAAAAATTAGGTTCTGCAGCACCAATTTCCCTTTCAAGAATTGATGGAGAAATGGGGGGGAAACACCTGAGACGTGGTTTTTGAAATTAAGAAAAAATCCTGGTGCATGCACTGTGCAGTCCTTTGATTTCCAGAGCTTGGCCTCTGAAATAGGTCAGATGCAGACAGACACTGAAAAAGTAACGGCTGCAAACATGTATTTTAATGTTAATTTTAATGAAAACTTTAATTTTTTTAAAGAAATGGTCAAATTCCTATTAGCATGTGAGAGAATTTCCAGAAGCCTGGCAGAGAGTCCCCATGGTCTTTGGGCAGAGGCCTCAGGTGCCCTGGGTTCCAGCTCAACCCCCCATGCCCCTGTTCTTGAGGCAAAGCTGGGCTCCTCAGTGCCCCAGGCCATTCTAGGAGGAGCTTCAGGCACAGCTCGGGGATCTCAGACTGGTCCCCTGCAAGGTGCCTGAAGCCTGGTCCCAGGGCCTCTGAGCTGAGTGACGTTCAGGGCTGATGGCCCAGGGAGTGGACCCTGCCCCCTGACACTGAGCCTCAGGTGGACCGTCAGGCCGCCTCGCCGGGTCCTGCGGGAGAGTGGTGTGCAGAAGCCCTGTTTTGGTCCCCGAGTTTTATCACCACACCTGCCCAGCCTCTTCCTGCTGCTTTTTTTCACACAACCCCAAGACCTCAACAGAAACTACCCCTCAACAGTAAGAGCCACTGCCGGGTACGTGAATGGTGTTGGGTCACCGAGACTACTTACTGGATACCAGTAAGTGAATTCGCCCCTGCCGGACCCTCTAACCTGCCCCGTCTCATTTGTTCTCAAACAGGGCTTCCTGAGGCGGCTGGCTGCAGACGTGGAAGTGGCTCTGCTCTGCCCCTGCTGGTGTGTGCAGAAAGCTTCTTCAGAGTGAAGCGTGCTTGGGGGGACTCCGGCCTGCTGGGCACTCATCTCTTTTTCGGAGGACTTCCTGGGGGTGACGGTAAAGCTTGCCGGCAGGGACCGCGTTTGGGGTTCTGGTGCCTCAGTTCTCTCCTTCAGGCGGCCAAGGGGCCACAGCAGTCATTCCTGAGAGCCTCTGCTCCCGATTCCACACAGTCAACTTTCGAGAAGCCGTACTCACCTGGGGGTGCAGGGGGTGTGGCGTGGCTAGGGGGGATTGTGCTGGTGACCCAGTGGTATTTGTCGGGTGGCTGTTTGTGATCTCTTCGCCGGCTCCTAGAGGCCTATCTATCAGTGTACTGAGCCTTGCCCGTTGGAGCTTTCTGGACACAAGCCTCAGCTTCCAGAAGGTTCTGTGATGTGCACACCCCCAAGGTCTGTGAAGGAATATTCCAGCACACGCTTTGATGGGACCTTTGTCACGTGTGGAGACAATCCTGGCTCCGGGAATCTCGTGGGGGCTCCTCTTTGCGTCTGATGTTTTTGGAAACTCAAAGGATAGAATTCCTAGTCTGTTTGTGTCATTTACAGTGAACTTGTTTGTTTGTTCGTGTATTTGTTTTTGAGAAAAGGTCTCAGACTGTAATCCAGGCTGGCTTTGAACTTGCTGTGAACATTTGATGCAACTGCTTTACCAGAATGAAAGTTGCTTTGGGCAGACTCCTGGTCGTGAGCTCTCCCTGTGGGAGACATAAAGGTGGCTCCTGCAGGATCAGTGACAGTGGGGCAGACCCCAAGGACTCTCTCTGGTCCCAAGTCTGCCTGTGGCCTGAAGTCACAGTCCCTGCCCGGAACTCACAACAGGCTCCCAAGCTCTCGACTCCTGGTGCTGATAAACAGTACCTGGCTTTTCAGAGAGGTTCAATTTCTGATGTTCAAAAAGTCAAGGTGGGCATGGTGGCGCACACCGGTAATCCTAGCACCCTGGAAGCCCGGGCCAGGAGGATTGCAAATTGGAGTCCAGCTTGGACAGCTTTGCAATTTAGCACAACCTTGTCTCAGAATAAAAAATAAAGTAAGGGTTGGGGATGTAGCTCAGTGCAAAAGCCTTGGGTTCAATCCCCTGTGCCACCAAAACAAATAAAATTAAAACCAAAAAGTGGATCTTCCTTTGAAGCTTATGAGATGTATGGTTGACCACATAGGGAAGATCTACATTTTTGGTATCTCGAGTTGCTTTTACATTTCTGAACACGAAATCCCTCAGGGAAGAGAGAAGAAGCTTCTCACCCTCCATGCCCACCCTGGGGAGCGAATGGAAGGCAAATCCAGGATGTGGCTTCCGTTAGCAAGGGCTGTGGTCCGAGTGTGTCCACGGGCACGGCGTAACTCCCACAGCCCCAGGGCCCCACCCTGAGGCCACCTGGCCCAAGTGACCTTCAGGTTCAATGGACTGTGCTAAGCGGATCTAAACCCTCTTTGGTATTTAAAAGGTGGATATTCCTTCGATGTTTATGTCATTTGTGGTTAAACATAGAGGAAATTCCACATTTTCAGTATCAAATGCTGCTGGGAAACAGGCCTGGACTGAAGCCTCTGTCAGGGAAGAGGCAGTGCGGGGCCCCGGAGCACGTGCTTGATCCGTGAGGGGTCCTGGCACAGTCTCTCCATGACAGTGCCGCAGTCGTCCCGCACGACATCACTTTGCTTCCTGATGGAGTGCCCAGGTCATGTTTTCCAGGACGAAGGTTCCTTTGGTATTTAAAAGGTAGATTTTCCTTTCATGGTTACCTGTTTGCTGGTTAATCATAAAGGAAAATCCACGTTTTCAGTACCAAACGCTGCTGGGGGAGGGGGGTGCACTGGGCTCCCACGGGAGGTGGCCAGACGCAGCCCTGGGGACAGTGGAAAGCTGGTGGGCCGCGGAACATGTGCTGACCTCGGGCCGCATGTCTGCTGACCATCACCTTTGGGACCGCCCCCTGCCCTCGTGAAGGAGGCCGCCCGGCAAAGAGATTGGGTGGTGTTGGTCGCTCTGCTATCTGTCTGCCTTGGAAGAGCCCTGCTACAGATCTGTCGTCTCCAGAAGGCCTCCTTCTTTGGTATTTAAAAGGTGGATATTCCTTCTATGTTTACGTGATTCCTGGTTAATCATAGAGGAAAATCCATGTTTTCAGTATCAAATGCTGCTTTGGAACAATCTCTCCAAGAGACACCAGGGCGCGGGAAGACCATTGAGACCCATGTTTCATCTGTTACTGGGGTCACCCAGGTGGCACTCGAGCAGCCACCGTGGGAAACTGGACAAGGGTCTGTCGCCCCGGCCACTCGGGAAGCCTGAACGCTCTAGGGAGTTTTCGTTTTTCGACGACACGATCACAGGTTCACGTTTTCCTGGATGGAGTCGTTCTTTGGTATTTAAAAGGTAGATTCTCCTTCTATGAGTACATTATTTACGATTAATCATAGAGGAAAATCCACATTTTCAGTATCAAATGCTGCTTTGGAAACCACCAAGGATGTGACGTCCCCACGGAAATGAGGATGTTAGCCACGCCTGTCCGGGCACAGGAAAGGACAGACAGTGCGCCATGCTGGGTGATCTGTGGCACCTGCTTGATTGCCCGAGGCGCGTGATGTGTCCTGACCAGGCTGTGCTTAGCAATCTTGAGAGAAGCTGCTGTCTGTGCGTTCACCGTGTTTACAAAGCGTTCTCTGTAATCGACTTCCTTTTCTGTAACCTAACCTGTTCCACCTTGGGGAATAACAGGAAGGGGCAGGAGCAGAGGATGGCACCCCGAGGGACACAGAGGGGGAGGATGCATGGGTGTGGATGTACCCTGTGGTACCTACTCTCCCCTCAGCGTGCTCCTAACTCTGCTTGTCCCATCTGTCTGGTAGGCCCGCTCCGGAGGACGAGATTCCCACCGCCAGTTCCACTTGTTTGTTTGCTACTTGAAGAGAGGTTATCCTTTGTGTGTTTGATGTACTTGCACTGAATATGCAAGGGCAAGCTCTCTGCCAGGAGCAAACTCAGCCTGGAAGGTGCTCAGAACAATGCGACCGCACAGGCCTGTGAGAGGTCCGGCTGCCCGCTGGGGCCACGCACACTGACCACCGACCCCCGGGCCCAGGGCCAGGCCCCTTTCTTCCTGGGGCTATGGCCCTGCCCTCCTTGTGCCTCCAGAGCCCATGCATGTTTCTGAAAACTCTAGAGCAGATGCTGACTTTGGAGATGATGTAGATATAGTTTGGTTTAGAAAGTAGGACCATGCTTGGTGGCTTCATGGATGACAGCGCATCCGTAGGGCTGCTGCCTGGCCACGCCTTTCCAGATATGGCCCTGGCCTCTGGGAAAGGAGCACAGCTTAGCCTCAGCACACGGAAGTTGGCCAGCCGGAAGCCAGGGACACATTTTAACAAGGGTCAGCTGCCCCTTCCACACTTTATGCCCAGCCCTACCTGGCCTCAATGCCCACCTAACAGAAGGGCCTGTTGGTGCCTGTCCTGATTAAGAGTGGCCACCAAAGTCCAGTGGGACCACTACACCTTAGTCCACAGGCCTTTTCTTTGTCCAGAGGTGCCCTGGCATGGTGTCCGTGCATGCTGATGTCATCATCTGCTTAGTTAGAGAGAGTTGGCCCTGGGGATTTCCTGTCCTTCTCCAGGCTCTGGCACTAAATGAGAGCTCTGGTGTGATAGCTGACCTCTGTCTCTGCCTCTGGTAGCAACACCAGGCTCAGGTGGAAGATGCCCTTGCCTTAGCGTGGCTATATGGCTGGCAAATGGGTGGTGGGCATGAAGTGTTGGTTTCTGTTCTTTCTTTTCTTCAAATGCTGCATGTTAGTGCACATTTGCCCCTGTAGGTTGGAGGACTTCCTGGAGGCAGTGGCTCTGGGCCAGTGGGGATGTCAGTGTGCAGGGTGACTCTGCATGTCAGACACCAGCCCTGTCATGGAGGATGCTGGGAAGGAAAACCAGCCTCAGGGCTGGGTCACAGTATGTAGGGTGCAGGGCCCAGCCCCGGGGCTGACCAGATGAGACCTGTCACCTGCCCCCATCCCCATCCCAGGCCCACAGATGGAGACTTCCACTCTGATGACCACCCACCCGCTGCTCACTCGCTCTCTGACCGCTCTGGTACTTGAAGAGAGGATGCCCTTTGTATGTTCACTTTATTATTAATGGCGAATATACAGGGGAGACTTATTTCCATATCAGACTCTGTCTGGGAAGGCGCCTGGGCCAGCTGCAGCTTTGGGACAGGCCTCCAATGTCCGCCCCCAGGGTATGTCCTGGTTCCCAGTGCCAGAACCTGCTCCTGGTCCCTGGTGCTCCTGGGCCCTCCGTGCCAGGTCCCAGCTTTGGAAGAGGCCCTGGATGCCATACTACACTGTCAGGGGAGGAGAGGGAACACAAGTGCATGCAACTGCCTCTGCTAAGCAGATGTGGCTTTTGCTTCTTAAAGGACTGATCTCCGGTGGACCTGCCCATCTCAGTACCAAGCTGAACCCGGAGGAACCTGCTCAGGGTATGAACCTTAGAAACCACGATACCGGACCACTTAAAGGTAAGTGGGGATGGGCCTCGGAGCACTGCCTTTGTATAGCCCTGATGACCCCAACCAAATCCTGAGGGCTCCCTGCAGGTGGCATCTGGCTTTGGGAAGTGTCTGAGTTTTGTCTGCTCCTCAACACTTCTCTGTGATGCTTGGTGGATGCTCTCTGGCACAGGGTCCATGAGACGAATCTGCTGGAGCTATTTGTTGTTCAAGTCCTGCCTGGGGTGGTGTCCCGCACAGGAAGCCAGCTCTGGGGACAGGCTGTGGGGGCCTCCACCCCGCGCCAGGTGCGGATGTTGGAAGTTTGGAGGGCCCCTGCCTGCATCTGGATGTCTGTGTCTCGCCCTTCATGGCCCGCATTCCGTTCACCCTTAGGACAGCGGCATGACCTTGGGTGCTCAGGTTGAGTCTGATCCTGTGTTGGTGGCCTTTCTAGGGCCGCATGTGACTCTGTTTTCCTCACCCTGCCTTCCCTGAGGTCTTCTGGACCGTGAGCCTGAGTCAGGAGGGGTGCTGAGGAACATGACCGTCCTGGGACATGAGGCAAGCACACTCTGGTGATGGATCACCTGCTGATCTCACCTGGCACAGTCCCCACCTGCTTCTCTCTTAATTGAGGGCCTCTTTTCGGAGAGGAAAACCATGGGGCTACTTTCTCATTACTTGGTGGCATGCTTGGGGTACAGGGGTTGAGGGCTGGCCTTCCAGGGTCTCCCTGCCCAAAGCAAGAAGCTGAGCTGAATATGTTTGCAGGGAGGCCGGCAGGGTGGCAGAGTGAGTCCTGAACTGAGGGAAACCCGCACATGATGACAATGTCAGTGGAGGGCCCCAGAGTCTGTCCCTCCCTAGGCTCCCTGGGATGGAGAGCTGGCGATTGGGCACACACCCGGCAGGGGTGTTTGCCACCTGGTCTGCTGATTCTATATTTCCCACCCATCCCTAGGATGAACCCGGGAGCCGAGGCCGACCCTGGGAATGATAGTGCTGAGCCTGCCCGTTTGCTACTTGAAGCGAGGTTACCCTTTGTATATTCGGCTTATTGACACAGAATATACAAGGGCAAGCTCTCTGTGAGTATCAAACCTTGTCTTGGGCCCAGGCTGCACTCAGCAAGGGACATGGTATGTGTGTGCATGACTGTGCACGTCCCTTCTGTGTGTGGCAGATGGCTCATGGGTCACCAGTGCAGAGGGGGCTTCAAGGACACAGGGACAACACAAGGAAGGCCTGGGGAGGTCCCCGTCCTATCGTACCTGGGTGGTCCCAATGCATGCGCCGTGTGTGTTCTGGGTCCCTGCTTCTGAAGCGGGCAGTCACCAGGCCGGACCTGGAGACTGGCGGCTGGGTCCACACTGCTGTGGGGCACTGGTTTCCCTGTCCACTGCGACTGAGTGCGCATGTTATGCTCGGTGTACGTGACCTGTCCACTAACCCTTGGCGTCTAATTCATCTCCAGGACCCCGCCTTGAAGACACTGCAAGTCCACCCAAGGCAGTGGCTTTCTTTTCCGTGCTAACCTTCGGTACTTAGAGAGTGGTTATCCCTGTCCTGTTCGTTTTACTCACGTCGAATCGTACAGGGTCATCCACTTTTTCAGTATCAAGAGCGCAGACTCTGGAGCCCAATTTCCTGTGTTCGGATCCTGCCTCTGCCTTTCCCTAACTGTGCAGCCTTGGGCCAGGACATCATCACGCTGCTCTTCCCATCTCTCGTGTCAACAGGGGATCGTATCAGCAGCGTTTGCCTCACAGGGCCTCGGGGGTGAAATGAGGCCACACTGTACACAGCTCATGACAGAGCCTGGCACTCAGCCCTCCCTAGGTGGTCACCACGGTCTTGTGCGCTAGGAAATATGACTGGCGGTGGCGGAGGTGCCGTTATTAAAATCTCTCCTTGGACTTCTGGGGCCCTGTGAAGGCCCAGAGGTTGTGTCCTCTGTCAGGTGTGTGAACGGATCCTGGAGCCCACGGTGCTGTGCTCACCACAGGTCCCAAAGCTCTTTTGGCTCAGCTGCTAAGCCCATCCTCCAGGGGCTTCTGGAACATGGCGCCCAGGGCAGTGGGGTCAGCAGGACCACCAAGACCATTTGCTTCACTTAAGAGAGACAGTGCTTAGGTTCTTGACCTCATCCTTTGTCATCTTTGAGGAACAGGTGAGTGACACTGCCAAGCCGAGCAGAGAGTGGATTCTGTGGTGTCTTCCTCCTTGGTACTTAGGAGATATCATCCACAGTGCATGCCTCATGCATGTGTGTGTACATGTGTGTGTTTGTGTGTGTGTGCATGCATGTGTGTAGCTGGGTGCACCATTGAACATCGAACCAGAGACCTGGAGGTGCTGGTGTTCCTGTCTGTGCTGCTGTTTCATACTTGAGGAGAAATTATCCTTGGTGTGTTTGCTTTATTTAGGATGAATCATACAAGGACAATTTCTTTTTGAGTATCAAATCCTGCCTCGGCCCACTTCCTGGACGCCATGCTGGGTTCTGTAAAGAATCACATGTGCCAGCCCTGCCCAGGGGCGGGATGAGAACATGGAGCTGGTGTGTGATTGGGGCACCTGGGCTCTGACCTCAGGATCCTGGAGGCGGGGCCAGGCTTGGCAGGGGCCAGCAGGCTGCCCTGGTCATGGGCGTGTCCCGTGGGGACCCTGCTTTCATGGTTTATCAAATCCTGCTGCTTGGAGGGCCTTCTTGGACATGGAAACCTTAGGACAGGTCATCAGGTTCAGAGCCCTTCTGCCTGAGACTGGCTCAGCGCCAAGCATGTGTCTGCCTCAGTGTGGGAGGCTGACCTGCTCTCCTTCATGCCCTGGACTACCTGAGAAGAACATTCTGGAAGAGACTCTGACTTTGGAGAAGAACTGAGATCTTCTTGATGGTGCAGTTCTTTGGTGCTTAAAGAATGGCTGTCCGTAGTGTGGTCTCTATATTCATGATGATTAATATCGGACAACCATTGTTTTAGTACCCAAATTTGCTTCAGAAGGGTTCTCCAGGACAGTGCTGCCTTCAGCGAATGACATCAACGCCTGCCCCACCACGGAGTGCAACTTTATAAATAACTGTAATGACTAATTCAGTGCTCCCAGAAATGTCAAGCACCTGTGTGATTTCCTTGGACTAATGCCAGTTTGGGGTGGAAGCACCATTTGGAGGTTTGGGGCCATAGTGTTTTGTTTGGAAGTTATTGACAACTATTCAACTGTCTTGTTACAAAATTTTAGCCATGAGCAATCCCTTGGGAAGATGCTGGGGTCAAGTGTCTCTCTAGGCAGACAGAAGGCATCTGAGTCGAGTGTCCCTTGATCCCCGGGGTTCACTGTGAGCATGGACAACTTCCTGTAGGGGATGCAAACATTAATGGCTCCATTTCCCATCATGACTATTTTTTATCATTTGTAAGCAGGTACTCGATGTATTATATATATATTTACCCTGGGTGGACATGAGGTGGCCTCACACCTTCTTAAGATTTACCTCATCTTAGACTCTCATCAGGAATAAGATGTGGGTCAACAGCACCTCTGGGAGAGGGCCGGGGTGTGTGCCTGTGTATGAATTGTTGGCTAGAGTAGTGGTTTTCACATTTAAAAATGCTTCTAGATTTTCATCACCTAGGGATCTTGTTAAAAAGCAGATTCTGATTCAGGGACCAAGATTCTGCATTTTTAGCAAGTTCTCAAGTGATGCTAATGCTGCTGGTCTGTGGACAACACTTGTAGCAGTTCGGGGCTGAAGAGGATGTGCTTTATTTGTGACATGTGTTCCTGTCTCTCCATATTCCCTATGCCATCCATCATGAGGGTCTTTCTTGGCATCAGCATGCTGCTGTTTGGTTTTTGAACCATGATTATCTGCGATGGGTTCACTTTCTGCATAAATGGCATAAGATTACTCTTATTTGAAATTAAATCAGGCCTCAAAGGGCTTCCTAGAAACGAGGCCTCCTTCAGGGAGGGGCTGCTGGGGTCACTGCAAGGTGGTCAGAGGCTGGTCCTCCAGAGCGTGCCTTAGGCCATCTGACTCTGTAACCCTCTGTTTCCAGCTGGTCATAAGAAGACCATCTCTGGGGTGGACCCTGTCTGCAGGGGTCGGTGCTGTCCCATGTGATCAACAAGGTATCTTCCAGGAAGGTTCAGCGCATCCGCGACCCGAGTTCACCTGCTGACTTCCTGTTGGCAAATCCCATGTCTTGGGACTGCCTGCAGGAGAGCTTGTTTTGTTCTTTGGGATAGAAGCGGGCTTAGAAAACTTCCTGAGCTCGGTTCCACCTGCAGAGCTTGGGTCAGCCCAGGCTGTGAGACTGCGATGCGGCTGATGCTCCACATGTGCCTTCTGTGCAGGTCTCCAGCCTGCGTCCCCAACTCGGCTTGTGAATCCTTGAAGAATCCATGGGAGGCCAAGATGATAGTGGGCCGGAGGCCATGCTTTTCGTGTCAGAACTATTCGAGGATATTTGAGGAGAGGTTATCCGTGATATGTTCGCTTCATTCGTCATGAATAATACATGGTTAACCTCTTTTTGAATATCAGACTCTGCCTCGGAGGGCCGTCTGCACAGGACACGCGAGTGTGTGCTTGGTGCCGGGTCTGATCTACATTAGGGAAGCTTCCCGGAAGTGAGGCGGTGGGGGAAGAGCCTTTGCGGCTGTGGCCTGTTTGCAGTGACCTTTGTTTTTCTGATTTGCATGAAGTCGCACCCCACCCCCTTTTGGTGTCACCTGCACCCAATGGGTGAGCCAAGCCAGAGCTGGGGCCCCAGTAGTGATCTCTGCACCCAGTTCTTTGCAGGATGGTGTTCTGGTGAGAGGACAAGGGTTTCTGCCCCAGTGTGCTCTCGAGGAAGAGCAGCCTCTTCCTCCATGAAGACGCCTCTGAGGACAGCGTGTTTCCGATGGTCAGAACTTGGCAATGCAGGCTCAGTGGCTCCCCAGGTGGCCGAGGGCCAGGCCCACTGAGCTGTCCTCCCTTTCCACTTTGAGGTCCACAGGCCCAGTGCGCACTTCCTTCCCCAGGCGCAAGGAAGCCCCGACCCCCCTTCCCCCTGAGCCTCTTGCTGCCCTGCGGCATGTGAAACCCCAATTTCCTGCTCTCCTTCCTCATGGAGACCACACAGCCAGTCCCCTGCTGTGGGTCTTCGGTGTCACAGCAGAGGCCTTCTGGCATGTGGTGTCTGCTTCGGGAAGAGAGCCCAGCCCTCAGGATGTCCATTGCTTACTGGAAAGGGGGACAGCCCAGAGCTCCAGTTTGCTGGAAGACAGTGTTCCCTGGGTCCCCCACCTTCAGGACATCCTCCCTGTGGAGGCTGACATCTTGGAACTGCCACACAGCCCCGCTACCCACGGTCTGGATGGTTCTATTTGCAATGATCAGCACGGCTGAGTCCTTGGAGGGAGTGTCAGGATGGACGCCTGCAGGGAGCACCAGCTTTACAGTAAGGAAACCGGCAGCCTTTGCCGAATGTATGCGGTGCAGAGTTGACCTGGGCCTGCACCGTGCTGATGACTATTTCCTGGTCCACTCACCCTTGGGAGAAGCGCGAAGGGATGCAAGTGCTGGTGACAGGATGCTGATGTCCTTACCAGTGTCACCACATGGGTCTTGATGAGGGACCACCAGGGTGCTCTTGTGGCATTTGTGGCAGCGAACAAACAAGGGACCCTGTTGCACACACGTGGAGGGCCACGTGTGGTTGCACCAGCTGCAGGGGGAGGAGACCACATCTGCCTTCACAGGGCAGGGTCTACCTGTGCACTGGGGGCCCGTGACCCCCAGCCTGTACAGTCCATCTTTAGAGGGCTTCCAAGAACTTGGATGGACGGTCCTCCCCGGTCCTGCGCTTAGTTTTCAGCCTCGCAGTCCCCTGGCTGTCATGTCAAGGCATGGGATGCCTGGGGCAGGGACGGCCAGACCAGCTCCAAGGCCGACACGGTGTTTGTGGCTAATCCCACGGAGCCTCCGTTTTCCAGGACAGACTCCTTGGAGACACACCTCGGCAAGACGAGCAGAGGCAGGGTGTCCATGATAGGGCAGTGGATGGTTGATCAGAGAACATACATTTTACAAGTGATGTATGTCGACTGATCCACAGTCCCTACCTATCCAGTGACTTCTCGGGACAGATGCAGCAGCCACACCAGCTCACAGGAAGAGGTAGCAGTGCCGCTGTTGGAGCTGCTTCCTGGCATCTCCTGCCAGGGTTTGCTTTCTTTAAGGTGAATCTTGTGAGGGACAGTTGTGAGCATTAACCTCACCTGAGAGGCTCTCCACGCCAGGAGTGCATGCTTGGCCAGAGAGCGTGGGCTTGCTTTACATCATTCATCAAGCAGTTCTCCTAACCCTCAGTCCCCAATTCATCCTCAGGAGGACCCTGATGAAGACTTGGCTCCTCACTGTTCGCCTTCGGTACTTGAAGAGTGGTTATCCCTGCTGTGTTCGCTTTATTTATGACGAATCATACAGGGACATCCAGTTTTTCAGTATCAAATGCTGCTTTGGAGGGCTTCCTGGATGGTACCCACCTTCAAAGGGGAGGCCTTGGCTTCAGTACCCATCCCAGGTATGTCTATGGACAGTTGACTACAGTGACACGCTTCTGGTGTGCTGCAACACCACCAGCATCTAATCTCCAGGGAGCATGTTTGCCTAGGGAGGCTGTGGTGTTCTGCAAAGGGTGTTGGTGTCCACACCAAATGCTGATGGGCGGTTGACCAGTGAGAATCCTGTTCACACAGAATGGTGACCCCTGCTCCAAGCCAACCTGGTCCTTCGGTAAGATGAATCCCCAGAGACATGCCAATGTGAAACCTTGCTCCAGGAAGAGACTGGGTGTCAGATCTTGCCTGTGAAGGCTTTCTGAGAGCAGAGCCACCCTGTCAGGAGCCTTGCACCCACCATCTTGTGCGTGTGAAGAGAGTTTTATTTCTGAGCATTGCCCTTGGTTTACTTGCACAAGAGAGTTATGTCCACCCTGTCATTGTACCTGCCATGGGGAAGTGATATCTGGTTGCCAGGATGCTTTTGGATAACCTTCCTCTTTTAAATCAGATTTCTTATAATCCTAAGTGTGTGGTCCGTGAATTGATCGACCAACAGGAACAAATCCTGGTTGAGGGCAACCTGTGTGCTGGATGAGTAGATGATTCTCATAGCTCTAAACCAGATGAAGTCCTTGCCCATGTGGACCTTGCGTTCTGGTGGGACAGATGGATGATGAAATAATGAATCATGACACGTAATTCTTTCTCATTAAGTTTTACAGAGAAAAGGAAAACATGGGTGCCGGAAAGAGACAGAAGGACACTTGTGTTCCGTGCATCTTCTGGAAAGTTCTTTTTGAGGAGGGAAATGGGGATGAAGAGGAGGTGGCCCAGATGCAGGTAATGGGGGCTCAGGAGGACTTGAGTTTTGCTCTGAGATGGAGCCAGGGCAAAGTGGCAAGCGGGGAGCAATGTGTGGTTAACACTGAGAAGAGAAGATCCCGCCAGCCGTAAGGGTGGAGGTCGATAGTCTGTCTGAGGTTGTTGTGCAGATTGTGGGGGACTCTTGGAGGCCTCAACCAGGATGGGAGCCACCATGGAGGTTGGAGACATGGAAGATGTGGGGTGTCCTGAAGCTTCGGGTGAGCCCCGCCAATGTCTGCCATGAGATGGCAGGGAGAGAAGGGGTCAGGGACTCTGAAGTACACTCATTGCTGAGTCCGTGGGTGTGGAGAAGGTGTCATGGCCAATATTGCCATGATTCACACTGAGGTGGTGGCTGGAGTCTAGAGGGTCACTGGGGTAAAGGTGCAGGTAGGTTCAGTGGAGGTCATCAGGCAGCCAATGCTGGGATGGATGGGAGCGGCACATCAACATGGGGGTTGTTACCAAGAAGAAAGCAAGGGGGGCAGGCCATGGTCTACCCCCAGGTGGGGTAGCAAATGAGAAGATAAACAGCCTCCACAGAGGCAGCCCATGTCCTCGGGAAGAGCCAGACCTCCATCAGGGCAGAAGGTGGGGCTCTTGGTGAAGTGAGGATGGGAGGGCTCTGCTGGTGACAGATGACCTGTGGAAGAGTAGAGGCAGGGAGGACATGGGAGGGTGGAGATGGGTTCTTGGGGTGATCTCTTGGGGACTGCAACCAGGTCGTGGGGGACTGAGCAGCTTCTGCTGGTGAATCTACTGGAACCTGGGAAATGGAACTCAGTCTTGTTGGAGTGAAGTTGTTGGGCACAAGGTGGGTGAGCTATTTGCTCTCTGGGGGGTAAGATGGCAGTGGAGTGGAAGAGGGGGAAGGGAGTAGGAGTCTCCTGGGATTGTGAGGAGCTCAGTGAACCTCAGATCCTCCTAAGGAAGCTAGGGGCCTGCACTGGGTGGACTGTCCAGGAGCCCTCGTAGTGGCAGCCCTTGGAGGGCTCTCTCCAGGACTTTGCCTGCTCTGTTCAGTGGGCCCCACAGGAGCGTGGCTGGTGCCTTAATGTGCTTGCTGGACTTCGCAATCCTTGGGGGCCACACAGCTGCGGGGGACTTCAGACCTGAGGTAGCTGCCCTCCCTCTTCTCATTTCCAAGTCTTGCCTGTTTGGACTCAGAAAGAAATTTCAGGGCCAGGGCAGAAGCACTGTGCACACATGCATCACTGCGGGAGAGGTAAGTGGATGCCGCAGCCCATTCCATTGTGTTCTCAGGACACGGGTCTCCTGCCTTGCTAATGCTCTGTCTGCTCTGCCTATAGGATGAAGGTTGGAGGCCATGGCCCTTGGAGAAGTGGGAGGGGCCCTTTTTATCTTGTCTCTGCTTTTCTGTGGTACTTGAAGAGAAGTTGTTCGTGGTGGATTCGCTTTACTTATGACGAATCATTCACGGACAACACTTTTTTCAGTACCAAATGCTACCTCTAAGGAATTCCTGGACACAATGGAAACTTAAGAAAGATGATCTTTGTGTCAACCATGTAGAGAAGCCAAATATGGATGGTTGGCCATGAACTGAATGCTTGACATAGCTGTAAGTCACCTGGTCTGATAACCTGAGCATCTGATCCATCTGTGGGAGGCCTCCATGTGGGCCATGCCAGCCTTGGGGAGACAGCTGTGGTCTGTCATCAACCATCTTGCAAGACTTTGAAAAGAGGCCAACTTCCAGAAGAGATGTTGGTGCCAGCACCATCCAGGGTGTGTGACTGGTTGACCAGAGGGGCATGCACTCTGTTCACCCTGTGAGCCACCTAGTCACCAACCCTCAGCATCAATCTCGCTCAGGAAGACTTTCTGGAGATCCTGCTGACCGTGGGGAAATGTCTGTGGACTTGCTGGCTGTGACTGCTCAGTGGACCAGGATGAACCATGGTCTTGGGGTGTATGTTTGCATAAAATGCAATAAGTCATCCTTGGTAGCTCCTCCATCACTATCACAGCATCCTTGAAGTGTTGACTGCAGATGTTGGACATGATGTTGACTTCCCATGAGGGACCAGAAGTGGGTCAGCTCCTCTCCTGGGTGTGTGACTGAATTGTCCTTCTGAGTTTCAACTTTATTTATTAGCTGTATCTCCTGCTCCTCTAACCCCAGCATCCCATCTTTCTATAGGAGAATTTATAGAGTTGATGCCAGCTTTGAGAAGCGGCTGTCATTCTACTAACAGCCTTACTCCATCACTACATCGAGAGACCAGAATGTGCACACTTCATGGTGGCTGGGAAATGGCACATCTTGTTGTCTAGGAGGTCTAACTACATCCAGTGTCATCAGCACTCCCTTCACGTAAGTGCGCCTCGGGTGAGCATGCACTTAACGCAGGGGTATGTCACTCGGGTCGGCCCACTACCCACTGTCATTCTACCCATCCCTCACAGGACTTCCGAGAGGAGCAGCCGGCTTTGCAAGAGAGGCAGTGGATTTCCCACCAGTGTTCACGAATGGTACTTGGAGAGAGGCTGGCCGTGATGAATTCGATTCATCAAAGCGAGTCATACATGGCTCTCCTCTCTTTTAGTGTCAGATTCTGCCTCGGAGGGCTCCCTGAGCCAGTGTTGTTTCCCAGGTGGGTTTCTGGATGGCTGCACCTGTGACCAGTGCCTTCCCCAGGATGCATGTTGCTGACCTGCATCCCCAGTGTCCCAGCTGACCCTAAGACGACCTCTTGGGGCACTACCAGCTTTAGGAAAACCTAGAGAGGTTGTTGGGGTGACCTGACTTACACTGCTAATTCCCTTTTAATTACTGTCCAATTTAACCATGGAGGGGCATCCAGAAGCATCTTTTATGAGCCCTCAGAATATAGAAGAGAACAGGAGCCAGGGTTTATGTGACCTTTGGTTTATTAACCCACAGCAGTCCCACCCTGCAGGAAGCTCTTATAAGGGAATCCCAGGTGCACCAAGGAGGCAAACATGCTTTGGCAAACGTGTGACTTGCTTCATTTATAATGACTCGTGTGGCGCTGACACCTTTGTGCTTCTAAGTTTTGCCTGCATGGCCGACCAGGGGCAGTAACTGGCCTTCCTGGCCCCGCTCGTCTCAGGGTGGTGAACCAGGGGTGGCCGGAAATTATGAGTTTGATTGGGGAATTGAGCCACATGGTCCACTCATCCTCAGGGTCCCATCCACTCTCAGTGGCCACTCCCAAGCTGCCCAGTGGCCCAGTGGAACATGCAGGATGCTGCACACACAGTGCCACCTCCTGGTACTCGGAGGGAGGTTGTCCGTGGTGAGTTCGCATTACTTAATGATGCCCAATACACGGTCGACCTCTTTTCGGTATCACATCTCACCAGGAGTCTTCTTGGACCTGCTACTCAGCCATGCTTTTCTGGATTCCACCCCAGTGTATCTGATCACACACCTGGCCCTGGGGCTGGTGGACAGGTGCTCTAACGCTCCATGTCCTCCTCCACGCCATGCATGGAGAAGGGAAAATAGCTTGTGACCTAGACTTAATATCCTCGGGGACTAAGGACATGGTGGTCCCCATTGTGCTTCTGGCTCTTTTTTAAAAAGAAAAACAAGGAATACCTCCCCTTCCTTTTACTGTTAAATCTTATTCTGGGAGGAGGGCTTCTTAGACATATTGGCAAAGTTAGGGAGGGGTCATTTGTTCGGCAGGTTTTTGGGGTGATTTAGGTTTTGGGGTGAGCCAGTGATTCACCACAACTGTTAGTCTGAGACCATGCAAAATGTGATGGTGGGGCAGTTTTCTTTATTTTTAGTACTTTATATTATTGAGACAGGTCCTCAGTATATAGTTCAGGCTGGCCTTGAACTTACTGTGCAGCCCAGGCTGGCCTTGAACTTGTGGCGATCCTCCTGCCTCAGCCTCTCAAGTGCTGAGATTACAGATGTGCCCCACCATGTCTGGCTGGGGGAAGTTCTATTTTTATTTTTAAAAAGTGAACAATTTAGCTAGGTATAAAATTCTCAACCTATTTTTAAAATTTTTCTCAGAAATTTAACAATACTTCTCCACTGACTTCTGCACTGAGCATTTCACTAACCCTTTTGATGGGACTCTTACTTACCTGAACTGTATTGTTATGTGTGTGTATGTGTGTGTGTATGTACATAGGTGTGTGGTGCTAGAGATTGAACCCAAGGCCTTGTGCATGATAAGCAAGTATGCCACCACTGAGCTACCTGCCCAGGCATATCTGGTGTATCTTTGTATACTCTACTGGAGAGACTTTGGATTACACTGTGAGATCGTTCATCTCTAAGAATGTTTGGCTTCCACTTTGGGAGCTTTCCTTGCCTACCTTTTGTTTCCACACTGTTGTTTTTAGCTTTCGAGATACTAAGTTCCTTGAGTCTCTTTAATCTCTCCAGTTGTCAGGAGCAATGCTACATAATTTTAGGGAAAAATCATTTGGTTAGCCTAGTTCTCCTGTCTACAGCCCAGCTATGGAATTCCGAGACATAATTGCATTTTGGCCTCGGGTCACAACTGAGACCTCAATGATCCGGTGATGCTGGGATTCTGCAGGACAAGAAACATCCTGGGAGCTGAAAACATCCTGGGAGGAACAAACATCTACTCAGTTCCTCCTTGTTCTTGGATTGTTACATCTTATTTACACAGGATGTACTGAACTCTCTGCAAGTCACTTGTTACACTTTGTTTCTCCCAATGTACTGAGTACTAAATAAAAGGTGAGGTAAGCTGGGGGCTTTTGTCTGTGCTGCCCTGAGCAGCACTGATCAGACCCAAAGCTCAGCTTCTTCTCAGTCTCATTTTTCTACCTTTCCTGTAATTCTCCATGTGCTGCCATGGCTCGCAGGAGACCAGGACTCACTGCAGAGGTTCTGGTAACGTCCCCTTCCCCTGTTCCCTGCATCCAGTCACTTTAAAACTACTTTCTATATAATTTTTTTCAGCATTATGGGTACACATCCTTTCTTTGTTGAGTCTTTCTTTGTTGAGACCATCTCTCATATGGTTTTCTCCATGGTTTTGTGAGGTTACTCTCAGTTGAGGATTAAGGTGTTTTTGCTTTGCTCCCTAAGCATAGAAATCATATATCATGGGTTTATGTTTGATTCTGTGCACTTCAGGAATCGCACTACCTGCACCAGTTTTCCTGCTCAATTTGTGGGCTCAAGGATCCCTGTGCCTTATTGCTGTATAAGTCCTTGCCACACCATTGCCCTAGAGCTTTTGATAGGAGACCTTGTTCAACCTAACACCTGGGCAGATCTAAACTCTATTACCAATTCCCTGAGCCATTATGGTTTTCTGGTTTCTCTTCCTGTTACAGGTCCTCTTCTCTTGGGCCCAAGGTCACATTTCCTATTCTTGCTTGTCCTTCAACTTTATAATTACAGACTCTGAGAGCCTTCAGCCAGTACAGTATCCTCTCTGCCCATTGGGTCAGATTAAATGATTGTTGCTCTGAATCAAATTCTGTCTTCATTTGCACTTGATGTTTTTCTTCCCTTACTTCTTTCAGCTCTGCATTTATTTACTAATTGATTTTGACTGTGGTTGAATTTTATCCAACATTGCTTTCCATTTGTGGTGGAGACGTTTTCCTGTCAGATCTTATTGGGATCAAGCCTTTGGATTAACAATGGATTAATTTGGGGTGACATTTATCTGTCCCAGTCTCCTTATCTCAGAACTTCGTAGGCTCTGTTCTATTACACTCTGGCACTGAAACATTGCTGTGGACAAGCCTGAGCACAGTCTGCTTTCCCCTGGATATCTGAATTGGTTTTTTTCTATTTATAGATCCTAATTCTTTCTTTAATATTGAATATTGGTGATTTTATCAGATATGAAGTCAGTCACTATTTTTCTCTAAATCATATTATTCTGTCTTTATTAGATTTAGTTGTTCATTCAAGGATATTTTCTTCTGTTATTTCTATGAATACTTTTCCATGTGTTGGTCTTTTCTTGGATTAAATGATCTATTTCATTGTGTAATCTGAAATCTGGCCCATTCAAGTCTTTCGGTTGTTGTTTGCATTTGTCTATTTAAGAAGATGATGCCCAAATACCCCCTTTTCAGTGTCATCTGCTACATTACCAAGATAACTTATTGTATTGCCAACTTCCCGGATGGACATGGAACCAGAAACATTTGGCAGGTATGTGAATTTACTACTGACAAAGGAAGTTTTTTGGTGGTTGTAATTGTTCACATGTCTGCTGGGCCACTGACCCTAAGTGTACAATCTCTTTAGGAAGACACCATCAGGGATGAGGCCATAGTTCTGAGGTTAATGCCATGCTATGGTATAACAAGGTTTGCTTTCAATCCTAACCCTTTCTTTATGATCAGTATTGCAGAGTCAAACCTTTTTGTGGTAGATTCCAGCTTTGGAGGGCTTCCGGGATACAAGGCCTATCTAAAGAAAGGTTCATTGCTGCTGGCCTTCAGGCTAATGCAAAATGAAGCAATACTGTCTGCTGTGATCAAAATAATAGACTTCTTGTGCACTTGACCTTTCTAACATCCACCCCCCTTGGGAATGTTCCCTAGATACCCAGCCAACCTTGGCAGCAGCATTGCAGTCTAGACTACTGTGGAATCTAGGATGGAATGGTTGAGGATGGGCATATGCTATCTTCTTGGCCTGCTTGCAGTCAGTCTGCTAACCCTCAGTGTTCACTTTGTCTTTAGGGGGACTTCCTGGAGGAAGCCAACTCTGGAGAAGAAGCCAGTGCATGTATGGTACTTGAAGATAGGTTATCCGTGTTGCCTTCGCTTTATTTGTGTTGAATCATACACGGTTGACCTATTTTCCAGTACCAGATCCCTCCTTGGAGGACTCCTGGAGGGGAGTCTCACTTCAGGGCAGGACCTTGGTGCCAGCTCCCCTCCAGGGTAAGTGGAGAGCCTGATGACCAGAGCTGACCAGAGAGCATGTGCTTTCCTGAGGCTCTATGGCCTGGTCCCAGCCCTACATGTGACCCACATTTGGAGAATTCCTGGAAGGTGGTGCAAGCTTCCAGGATGAAGTGGGGCTTTTCTTACCAGAGCTACTGGGCAGAAGTTGGGGAGAGGTCTTCCATGGTACACCCATCTTAATTTTGGATAAATCATTCATAGCTGGCTTTTTTCTTAAGTATCAAAACCGGCCATAAAGCACCCTTATGGGGTAATCCCAAGCCCAGGAACCAGAGTCGACAACCACACAACTTGGTGGACATTGAAGCCAAGAGTGTGCATCTCTGCCCGTGCAGGCCATTCCTGTCCTCCCTGTCTTGCGTGGCATCACCCTCCGGGCTTGCTAATTAATCATCACACCGGCCTCCCTGAAGAGGTGGCAGTTCCCTTGGATAGTCACCGTGTTTCTGTCCAGAGGTCTCCCCACTCTCTTGGGATGCATTGCAGATGGGCTCGGAAAACATCCTTGTTGACCTGTCTGAATGGCTTCCTGGGCGTGGTGCTAAGCACAAGTAGTGTTCTCTGAGTGGTGTGTGTCACCAGCTTCCTGAACCTCAGTGTCCTGCCCTTAAGCATGCTGTCTGGGACACAGTGAAGTGAGCACGCTAGTCAGGTACTTGAATGGAGGTTGTCCATGGTGTGTTCATTTTATTTATGATGAGTATTACATGGCCAATCTCCTTTCGGTACTCAGATCTTCTTGGGAAAACTTCACAAGGGGAAATTGCAGCTGGTACCCTTACAGGGTAAGGAAATGGGTCACTGGTCATTTCCCCAAGTCAGGCTCATGTCTGACTGATGTCACCCAGTGGTTGGAGGAGGAAGACTTCCCAGAGGCTGATGTCTCAATTGAGGCTGTGGGTTTCCCATCGTGGTTACCTCTCTTCCTTGAAGACTCCTAAGGCAGTAAGGCGCACTGAGTTACTCTTTCTAGGTGTGAAGCCATCGTGGACAGAGGGGCAACATTGTGCCTTTCCTTGGCTGTGCCTGGCTGAATGCTGAGCACACACTTGTACTTCATCTGCTATACTCCCTCCTGCTCCTCAGAGCAACTTCCGGGAGCAGAGCCCGCTCTGCCGCGGGTGTGGGAGAATCAATGGCATTTGAAGACATGATACGATTGTCCCTGGTGCTAGAGAAAAATCATTCATAGCATGTCTTACTATCTGGTGTTTGCTAGTGAGACAACCTTGAATGAGTCACTTACCTTGTCATCTCCTGTGCCTCATTTTTTTCACCCGTAGAATAGGGTTAACACTACTTATGATGCTGTTATGAATATTCAGCGTACACCCAGTGGCAGGCACACAGGAAAGTGGAGTGATATTGGTACTTGTTATTCTGATGCACACTGCCAGCTCCCTGAGGGAAGAATCTCTGTCTCTCACCTCGACACTGTTCCCTTACATGCACGTGGTAGACGTGATGTGGAATGAAGGAGCGGGTGACAGCTCCACGTGTATTCTTTTTTTCTTTTCTTTTCTTTTTTGTTTTTTGAGACAGGGTCTCGCTATGTGGTCTCACTGGTCTCGAACTCACTATGAATCCCAGGCTGGTGATCCTCCTGCCTCAGCCTCCCAAGTATTCATTTTTGAATCTTCTTTGAGGCCTCCAGGAAGCCAGAGTAGTTGGTGGACAGCCGCTGCAGCCTTGCTGCCCCAGGATGCCGCCCTGGTGGAGGCATTGTTGGCGTCAGGTCAGCCCTCCTGAGACCCCAGTGGGCTGGATGGACCATGCCTCGGTCACAGGAAAAAGGCAACTCCCTTTCCTGTGGAAGCGCCCCTCAGGGACTTCTGGAGGGGAGGCAAGCTGTGGGGACAGGGCTGCAGTGCTCACGGGGTAAGTGAGCAGCTACACACTCTCCCCACACCTTTCCAAAGCCCCGGGAGCTGGCCCACTACAGCCCGTGTTCTGACCACACCTCAGGCTCCCTGGAGGGAGTGCCAGCCTCTCCAGAGAGAGCAGCCCATGCCCACAGCCAGACCGCCGGGCAGTGCCGCCTTGATGAAGAGGCGTCCTGTCGGTGTTCTTGGCGTGCTGATGTTTGATCCTTGAGTAGAGGTTGCCCTTGGTGAATTCGCTTTATTTATGTTGAATCACACAAAGGCAACTTTTGTTTGAGTATCAAATTCTGCTTGAGATGGCTTCTGGGACCCAGTGGCAAGCTCTGCCACAATAAGAGTGAATGGTGTGGACACAGGGGTCGACAGCTGGACAAGAACGGAAGTTGATCAGAGAACACAAGCTTGATTCGTAAAGGGGGTCGTCGGGCCTGTGGAAGAGGGCATCGGTGGCGGCTCAGCTTCGTTCTTTCCTTGGACCCTTTCTCCTCACATCACCGTCTTGGACCCTCCAGTTTGACTCCACAGAGAGTGGGTAAATTAGGGCTCGCGCTGAACAATGTCACTGTGATGCTGCAGCCTCCCCCTCCTTCTCCCGCACCTCCCTTCTCCCACTAAAGCACTGTGGCTCTCTCGGCTTCCTCTTGTGCCCCACCTTTTCTCTTTCTATCCCCTCACCAAGCATGGTTCTTAATACTCAGATGGGTTAGGAAATGATCGAGAGGGTCAGTATTTTCTCCCATGTGTCTTAAATAGCAGTGATAAAAAATCATCTATACAAAGTAACAGTAGAAACCACTGACATCACTCCGAAGAAAATATCTTCAATTGACTACAAATTGGCAGAGGAATCCATTTCTCTTGAGGACATTTCAGCTGTGACTTTTGATCCGGGGAAATGGAATACTGTAGACATGGTGGCCATCGAGGAAGTTCATGGCAGCTGCTGCTATAAACAGTAATATTTGATGTAGACAAAAGCGCATGGAGACATCAAATCTTCATTCAGATTTTTAAATGGAAAAGAATTGATCCTAATGAAAATTATTTGGGGAAAATAACAAGGGAAATAAGAAATGAAAACAACTCAACAGTGCCGTCAAAGAAGCTAAACAGGGAATTGGATTAGTTTAATAGAATTCACCCTGAAAAACTTGTTTTTATGAAAATCAGTGCTGGCGCAGTATCCATTCTGATGGCAAAATTCATTGTGTCTTTGAAGCAGACAGTAGGAATCCGGTCTAACCTTTTTCTTTCTGTCCCGAACTCCTCAGGGAGCTTCCCGGAAAGACGTGCTGACTTCAGCATGCCACGCCGTTGAGCTGTGCTGGAGCGTGTTCTTAGGCGAGCATGTGCCAGGACAGTGACGTGGGCGGCCTGGCCTTGTCCCTCCCTGCCCAGGGATGTCCTGGGTGCGATGCAGTCAAGGGCTGTCTCCCTGGAGCCCTCTCTGGGCAGGCAGGCCAGTGTCCCTGGACTGCCTGAGCATGTTGGCGACGTATGCCACCCTGTCCACTGGCCGTCGCTGCCCGGGCCGTTCTCAGGAGCACTTCCAGGAGGCGAAGCCGGCTTGGGGGGAGCCTCTGAGCTGCAGGTCGGTGTCCACAGGCCCCAGGAGCACACTGCCTGTGCCCTGTTCTCTGTCACAGGCTTGAGCGGCTGGTCTTCTGCTCCACCCATAGCAAGGCTCTGCGGGCTTTCCAAACTGGTGCCAACATCAGGGAAAGTATTCTGTTTTCGGTCCCACTCCAAAGTTCACAAAATGGGTGGTGGGCACAGAATCCGGACTCTGCTTGTGGCATATGTCATCTGGTCTGGACCCTCCCTGGCCAGCCTGGCCTGCTCATCCCCCGTGGGGATGTCTGGACCTGACAGCAGCTCAGGGGGCAGTTGGGGTTCTGGCCTCAGGAGGGCTGCTCTGCCCTTTCTGCCTTCTTCCCCCTCTCCTCTCCCTAACCCCTTTCACTCTGATGCCTCCTTTGCCTTATGGGGCTGATCAAGTTGCCGCATGCTAGTGACTTACATCCTGAGTCGCCTCTGAGGGGTTCTGGGCTGGGGATCGCAATGCGGGGCAGGAGGTGGGTTGGGGGGAACAAGGAGGTCACGCTGCTGGCTGCTGGTATTGTGGCCCCACGGGCTCCTCTCCAGGATAGTGGCAGTGCTCATGTGCAGGGCTTGCCTCGCCTCGCTCTAGGGCTGGGAATGGGGGCTGGGTGTGAGCAGGGTTTTGTTTTCACCCTCAGCAGTGCCCATGCATGGGTGCCCTCCTTCTGGTGCCCCGCCTGGGTCCCAGGGTCGCCTTCTGGGAAGGTCCCAGTGTTCATTCTGGCTGAACGGACTGACAGATTCGTTCAGGGAGGTGATGGGCTGATTGGTGCCACAGGGGAGGTCCTTGGGCAGGTGAAGCTGGGGTCCCCGAATGTCCAGCATTTGAGCTTCCCTTGAGGAGACTCTCCTGGAAGCATGGCCACCTCAAAACATCTGCTTTAGTCTGAGCATCCGAGCCTCTCCATGGTACTCGGAGAAAGGTTACCCGAACAACTTTGCATCTGGATGACGAATGTTGCTCGGTGAACCCCTTTTCGGTATCAAATTCCACCAGGGAGGCTGACCCAGAGGCTGGGCACCTTGGAGAAGAATGCCACCATCAGCTCCGCTCCAGGGTTCGGGATGGATGGTTGACCAGTTGGAAAGTAATTGTTCCTCACCTGGTCCACTCAGCTCGTCGCCTGTGCTGCTGGTATTTGATGGGAGATCGACCGTGTTATATTCGCTTTCTGGACTTCGAATAATACATGGTTGATCTTTTCTCAGTACCAAATCTCACCTTGGAGGACCTCTTGGAGATGCAGCCCTTTGGGCGTTGGGTGGGATGAGGCCGGGAGTCATCTCCGAGGGGACCCTACAGAGGCCTGGTCACTGTGTGGGCTGGGTGGGGTGTGCGGCGCCTACCCCATCCGCTCTCACCTTTCCCATCCAATCCATCCTCAGGACAGCTCTGGAAGGTGATACCAGCACCATGAAGACTGCGACCGAGGTCCTGGGATCAGCGTCCCTCTGGGTACCTGAGGAGAGGTTGTCTGTGATGGGTTCGCTTTATTAATGACGAATATAACACAGATGGCCTGTTTTCAGTACCACCTCCACACAGCGGCGTGTGCCGGCCCACAGGGTATGTGATGCACGGTCTCTCTGTGCTGTTCGTTACCCTCTCCGCCATCCTCAGCTCCAGATCCACCAGGAGAGCCGGGGGGTCACCTCCACTGGGCAGAGGTTGGGGTTTTGCACTGGGGGAGGCTGGTCGGGAGCTTTGGCCTAGTGTGTGATGACCGGCGTTGTCCATGTTCTGTGCTCAGTGCCATGGAGACAGAGGACTCCCGCAGCCTAACCTTCTCCAGCGGCCTCCAAGGCTGACAGCCAGCTGCTGCCCCGCACCTGGGTGCCTCCCCCGCATCCCGCACCGTGGAGACCCTCGGCAGAGCCGGTTCCGAGCTGCGCATTCGCTCCCCGTGGTTCCGGAGGAGAGGTCGGCCCTGGCACTTTCGCACCCTTCATGATACACAATACACGGTTGACCTCTCTTCAGTACCAGATCCCGTCTCGCATGCTGCCTGGGTGCTGCTGGGGTTGGGAGGGCGGAGGCCCCGCATGTGCTTGCCTCGAAGCCGGGACCCCAGCGTCCCATGTGCCAGGGAAGCTGGCTGGGCGAGGCGGGAGCCACCCTGGAGGAAGCATCCTCTTGTCTGGAGTCGGCACTGCTCGGTGGTACCTGAAATAGGTTGCCTGTGAGGTGTTCACTTTTTATACGATGAATATTATACAGTCAACCTCTTTCCGGCATCGAATCCCACCTCAGTCGACCTCTGCTTCTCGATGCCCATGCCAGGGCCGTCCGTGCTGCTCAGGTTGGCCCCGGAATTCTGTGTGAGACCCGTCACCTGGTCCCCTCTGAAGGTCGGAAAGAGGACACCTGGTCTAGGAGGCATGGTGCCACCCCTGCGCCCCTGCTCCAGCAGGCAGGGCCCACGCTGCCCTTCTTCGCACATCTGCACCTGGTTCTGTCCACACCTTGGCAAGATGACCACAGTGGCCTGGAGACTCTAGACCTCCAGAAAGTGGTTCCCCGTGCCCAGGGGCCAAGGGAGCGTCCAAGGGCTGAGCTCAAGCTGCTCGGTGTTTACTGTCTCCCAGACCACAGAGGTGCTTTCTGAGCTGAGCGCGCATCATCCCCACCTTGGCAGAGTCTGCCAGGCTCCTCCATGCCCACAGAGACTTCCCAGCCCCAGCCCTGAAGGCCACCTCCTTCTCTCCGTCCGCCCTCCGCTGGCCCTGCAGCCACAGCCCTGGCAAGCCTCACCACTCTGGCCCAGACCACCGCACGGGACACGCCGGCCTCTCTTCCTCCTGCGGGGACAGCTCCCCGGGGCAAGGGCCACCTGGGTCACTGCATGTGGCCAGCCCTGTGCTCCAGGCCCAGGGCCGTCCTGTTCTTTGACCCTCTCCATCTTGTGTCCCACACATCCCCGTCTCAGGGTCCAGGTCCCCAAGGGGATCGAATGTCCCTCAACAACAAGGCCACCCCCGAGCACTACGACAGAGCAGCCCACCCTCAGTCCATCAGCCACTCTGTTGCTGCTTCTGTCCTTGCCCCTGCTTTCCAGAGTTGCCTGTGTTAATGTCTGCTTGCTCCTTTAGCTGCCTACCCCACCCCCCAACTCTCGGGGCAGGGTTGTTTTTTTTTTCTGTCTTAGCCTTTGCTGTGTTCCCAGCCCTAGGACTTCAGGCCAGGCCCATAGTAGCAGAACAGTGAATATTTGTTGATTGACTAATAGAGTCTCCAAGGGCATAGACCATATTAGGTTAATCCCCAGAAAAGTGCTGGGCATGAAGCAAGAACTCTGTAAGACATGGTGACTGAGCACATGAATATGGTAATTGGTTTTCAGAAATTCTTCACATTTGTTAAAAGCTGTTTGGTTTCCCAGCCCTTCCTAGCCCTTCCAGGGTGACACCTGAGAGCCTGAGGTTTGCAGCAGCAGCGACAGGTCAAGGAGGTCTGGGATCTGTTCTCCACTGTGCCACCGGAGGTCCCAGCAGGCCCCTGGAGTGTGCCCCCCGCCACCCCACACCTCTCCAGCAGACCCTGGATGCTCTGGGGAGCCCTGTCTGCAATGGGCCAGAGCCCAGTGTCAAGGCTAATAGATTATGCATGGAGCTGACTAAATGGGAACATTTGGAGATGAAAATTGCTGTTAATGCACCGACACATCCTCAGAATATATTAAACGTGTGTGCAGGGAGACCGACATTAGCCTCACCTAATTGCTCCAATGTAACCGTAGCTACACCACAGGGATCGAAGGCACGGCCACCGCCAAGTCCCTGGGGCTGCTGCTGACTGGGAGAGGGCTGGGTACCTCATCTGCCACTGGGGAATTATGCATGAGATGGAATGTCAGCTTGCACTACCAGGCAGTCAGAAGCCTGCATGTTCCAAACGCATTTTTAGACCCAAAGATGGTGACCCTGTGCTGTTTGGTACAGAATTTCATTAAAAGCAAAATGACTGATTTATCTATTGTTTGAAGAGAAGAGAAAATAAACAAAAGGCCTTTCTGGTCCAACAAACCGGATGAAAATGTTTGTCCCCCAGGGAGCTGGAGGAAAGTCACTGGACCCTTCAGCCGGAGGGTCAAAGCCTGGGCCCGTCTCCAAGGCCGTGTGTAAACGCAGCCGACGGTCCAAGTGCAGGGGGTGCTCGTCATCTCCTGGGTGCCCATCATGTGCAAGGGCCCAGCATGCCCCACCGCATCTCCTGCACATGACCAGGAAATTGACCAGCTGGACCTGTATCCTGATTCTCCTACTTGAGAAGAGAGGAAGCACAAGAGTGTCCTGCCAGGTGTCCACCTGGGTCTTGGGCCCCATCAGCCATGGTAGGGAGAGCGGTCGAGGTTTGGCTTACAGACTGGAGACGGAGCTCGGAGAGTCAGAGCCACTCCCACAAGAGCACCGAGGCTCTGCCCCAGTCTGGGCTCCAGGATTCTCCTGAGGGTTTTTCTGTATCCACTTGGAGTCTCTCCAAACTGGTGGTTGGAGATGGGTGCCAGTGTTTGTGTCCCACCCAGGGACAGAGCTGCTGGCTCTGTCAGGGGCCTAGGGCCCGGGTACCACAGACACACACCCACCTGTGTGGTTTGCCCTACAGTGCTGGCCATGTCCCTCCATTGTGAATGGGATCGGGAGGGTGGGGGACCCCAGACCCCACCCATGCCTCTCCCTCCTGTGCACTCACTTGGTGCAGTCCTGGGGCCCCCACTCAGCTCACCACCCTCGGGGTCCTCAAGGACACAGAGAACCCCAAACTTTAGGCCTCTCCCTCTATTCCCAGCCTTGGGCAGGCAGGACAGTGGGTCTGCAGGTGCTCTGCTGTGGAGACAGAAGGCCCGAGGGACCAAGTCAAGGTGGGCGACATCTACACCCCGGCCTGGGGGCCCCCTTTGGCCAGGACCCTCTGGGAGCTGCAGTGTCAGCTCCCAGTATGTGACAGCGCGTCTCCCAGGATCCCCTCCAGCCACAGACACCAGTGCAGAGTAGCTGCTCCCATGCCAGGGGTAATGAATCCAGACTGCTTATCACCGGACAAAGCTCTCAGAGGTCCTAGGAACGTCTGTGGAATGAATAAGTAAAAACCACACTCTTGGAGGGAGTGAAGAGGCCGAGGGACATGGAAGAACCCAGTGAAGACAGACATAAATCTCCACAAAGCTGCCAAGGCTGTACAGAGGAGGCCACTGAAAGGACCCTGTGGAGGCGGAGGAGCCGTTTATCACGGGCAAGCTCGACTCGGGCCGGGAACAGGGCTGATGGAGGCGCATTTGTCATTTTCCCATTATCCTAGAGATCACCTGGGCCCTGCCGCGCTGTCTGCCCCAGGGACCAGGCCCTGGGCCGAGCGGCCGGCAGGGAGCAGGAGGGACACGGCAAGAGCACCGCCAGGCCTGCCCCCAGCAGCCTTCCCTGCTTCCTCCACAGGTTGCTGGCTCCCTCTGCATGCAGAGGCTCACCTCTGGGCAGGGCCCTTGGGGACTTGCTGCTGGGCCTTCTGTGGGCAGTGATGTGCCCCCTAGCGCTTGTGGGCCTGTCTTCCCCTTGCAAGTCGGCTGGACTTGGGAGGGGCACAGCCTGCAGCTGATCAACCATGAGTTGGGGACCACATGGGGCCCCTCTGGGCAGCCCCCACTGGGAGCAGGGATGGGCTTTTCCCAGGGCTCATGGGAGTAGGGGGGCCCCAAGCCTGTTATTAGAGTCTCTCTGACCATCCTCAGGGGCATGAACCTTAGCGGAGGGCCTCCAGGCCCAGGCCGGGAAACCACCCTGCTCCAGCCATCTACCGTAGTTTTCTCTATTGCTCTGCCCCGCGGCTGGCAGCGGGCAGCAGGGCCTGCCAAGGCCTGGGGGAGTCGCCAGCCTGCCGAGCTTACTGTACAAGCAGCTGGGAAGGGGACACAGTCTCTGCTAGCTCAAACCCCACCCCGCCAGTAAACATGCCATTTTATAGTGTAATTAACGCAGGCCAGAAGAGAATTTTGATTTGGACTGCTGCTTTTCACAGTTGAGGTTGTTTTTCTTTTATTTATCTCTTTTCCCAGTGCAGTGGTTTCAGTCAGGAAAAATAAAAAGGAGACCCTGGAGGGAAAGGGGTTGCTTGGGAGAGGAAACGCTGGAAGAAAGGAATAGAGAGGCTCCTCTGACACCCCGACTCCCCAGCAGCCCCAGATCTCCATGGATTTCCTGTCCTGGGAGGTGGCTGCCATGTAGATGGGGAAACTAAGGCAGAGAGCCATAGGACGTTAGGGGAGACCCCAGGAAAACTGGGGGGTTCCTCTGACACACTCTTTCCCCTTCCAGTGCTGCTCTGCGGTCCCTGGACCCATCTCTAGCCTCCTGCTCCAAATGACTCCAAGCTGTTCCTGTTCTCTGAGGAGGTGGGGTCCACCCTGGACGGTGCCCCCCAGGTCCTGGGAAGACGGAAGCCCACCACCGTGTCCACCTGCCATATATAAAGGACTCTAATTGAAGATGGGAGCTCGGCAGGACCAGCAGCCCTCCCCGGGGGACCAGAGGGCTGCGGGATGGACACTGGGTACAGCAGAGGACAGTGACCATGCAGGTGACCTGCTATCCTCTGGAGCAGAGGCCTGGGGAGGCAGGAAGGAATTCCCACTGCCCCTGCTTTCAAACGCTGAGCGTTGTGGAGCCACTTGGATAATAAACGCGCTTCACACGATGTCAATATGCCATGTGTCCTGTGTTCAGAGAGGGTTTGTTAAGTGGGAGGTGCAGCCTTAGGGTCCATCTGCCTTGCAGAAGGAACGGCCCAGAGGTCCCTGGCCTCTGCCCTGACAGCAGCATGCAGGGAGCACCCCCGAAAGGCAGGGCTCGCTCCTGCCCCTGCCACCCTTCCAAGCCCCACATGCTGAGGCTGCCCACTGTCCACCCACGCTGGGCTTGGGGCTGGCTGCTGGGCCCCCGAGGGGCAGAGGCCAGGGCCCAGGGCACAGCTCATGCCCACGACTCGGTGCTGCCAGCCTCTGCTTGGTCACGACACAGCCGGGCTGACTCAGACGCAGCCCCGGGTGAGAGCCACAAGAATTACATAATTACCTAGGAAACCTGCAGCCCGCTCGCCAGCCAGCAGGAGGGACATGCTCCCGCCGATGACTCACTGTTTCCCCAGCCTCCGCCAGCCCGCCCGCGTGCAGCCGCCTCCGCCTGGGCTGGCTGGGCAGAGGGAGGGGGCCCCCACTCGGCCTTGCTCTCCTGCCACCCCCGCTCTGCGCAAACACGGAGGGCTTGGGGGGAGCCTTCACCTCAGCCTCTCTCTGAAGCCCCCCAGTGGCCTCAGGATGGGTGGCTGCAGACAGCAGAGGAGGAAGCTGAGGCACGGGGGCCTCTCTCCTGGCTCCATCGATCCCATGGCCAGCACGTGGCTTTGGCAGGTACCAGTGACCAGCATGGGGGACCCTTTGGCGAGCCCAGCTCCTGGGAGACTCCCCCAAGCCCCAGGCTGCCCCACTGGGCTTCAGCTCTCCAGCCCCTTCTCCAGAGTCTGAGGACGTGGGTTCAAATCCTGCCTTTGTCACTTGCCAGCACTGTGGCCATCTGTCTCTGAGCCTTGGTTTCCCTATCTACAAAGTGGCCTTTACCACCCTTCCCCTCAGCAGCATTCGAGGCATCGCCTGGCCATGCCCGCTTCCCTCTGAAGGGTTCCCTCCCACACCTGGTTAGGCTCCCCCAGATCCTGAAGTCCCCACACACCTGGACACAGAGCTCATCAGGACCCCGGTCCCAGGTAACCCCGGGAAGCCACTGGCCTGCACTGGGACTCAGTGTTCTCAGCTGTGAAATGAGCATGAGCACGAACTTTCATAGGGCTGAGGAATGTCATGTTTGTGAGTGACCTGGGTACGTCCAAGTGTGCACACAGTCAGATGCATCCGAGGAAGGGGGACACTTCAGCCAGTCAGTGTCCCCAGGTGGGGGTTCAGGGTCAGAGTGGGGCTGGCTCTCTGGGGTGGGCTCTTCACCAGCCGTTCCTGCGGCCAGAGCAGCTGACTCCGGGCAGCCGCTCCTACCCCAGCTTTGTCGGGCAGTGGAGAAAGTGTTGAGTCCCAACGAGGAGGCTGGGGTAACACTCTTAGCAGTGGGGTTCGGGAAAGGAGACATGGGTGCCACCAAAGCCCCCTGCTTCAACGTAACCCAGCCACCAGCCCTGCTTACATGCACTGGTGACCTTGGGAAAGTCACCTAACCCCTCTGAGCTCCAGCGTCTCTACCAGAGGGCTGGGCTCTGGGAGGAGGACCTGTGGATGGCTAGTGCTCCTCCACCCCTGGCCTGGGGTAGGCACCCGGGATGTCAGGGCTACAGGGCAGACCCCTGCGCTTGAGGACGGCTCTGGGCGCTGGCCTCTTCCCTGCGGAGGCGCCATGGGCTTGGGCCCGTAGGACTCCGGTGGCTCGGCCCCAGGAAGCCAGGGCTGGGGGCGCTGTTTCTCAGCGCTCTGCAGTCACCCTCCCCCTGCCGTTTTCCTCAGCGCTGACCTTTCCTTGGGTCCAGGAGGAAGCTGAGACTCAGCCTCGCTGAGGGCCTGGGGCAGAGACGCAGCCGCCCGCCTCCTGGGGCGGGGGCTCTCAGTCCCCCACCGGCTGGCACTGAGCCGTCCCCAGGTAGCGCCCCCTCCCGAGCGCCGCTTGCAGGGCGGGCAGCTGTCCCTGCGGCTCCCTAGGTTCTCCGAGAGCCTGACATTGTTACAGGGGCCTCAGCCGGGGGCCCAGCCTCTCCCTCCTGCTCGGCCACGCCCTAACCTGGAAGGAACAGTAATCACCAGCACCCTGGTCTCCACGCACCGCGGGCGTCCCCACCCAGGGAGCTTTGCTCGGTGCCCTGCGTGGGCGCCCGTCCTCAGCGTCTAGACAGAGCCTGCGGGTCGTGGCCTGGGTTCAGCTAGGTGTATCCCCGCCGCCAGAGCGCAGACCCTTCCCCGAGAACTCTAAGGACAAAGCTCTTTTCCTCGGGCCCGGAAAGAAAAGCTGGTACTGTTCCGGGGCCAGAGGAGAGGAGGGGACGGCAGCCTCAGCCGCCGGTTGCTAATGGGCTTGGGGAAAATGAGATGCAGTTTAGCCGGGTGATTTTCAGGCCCAGAACTATTGAGTTAATGAAGTGCGCGCGGCCTCCAGGTGAGGACTGGACGGAGCTGCGGGGGACAGCGAGGGGGCGGGGGACAGCGAGGGACGGCCCCGGGGGCGGGGCGGGGCTGCTGGAGGTCCTGACCAGGCTTGCATGCAGGGGACCCAGAAACACTGGCTGGGGGCGGGGGATGGGGGGCGCGGTGAGGACTTCTGGAAAGGGCTCCTGGAGAAATGACCCTGGGGTGTTGCGGTCTCTGACATCTGCGCCCATGGCCCAAGGGGGAGACAGACAAGTCCAGGAGCCACACACTATGCGCCCGCTGGACTCTGGGCGGGGTTCGGTGGGGGCCGGTACCTGGCAGAGCAGGTGCCCAGCTGCAGGGAAGGTAAAGCCTGCCCTGTACTGCACAGGAGCATCAGCCCGGGTCCTGGGACACAGGTTGGAGGACTTGCGGCCCGATTGGCTCCCCGGGAATTAGCTGGGGGACCCTGAGCGGCCGTGCCCTCGCTGGGCCTCCAGTCTCCAGGTGGTCTCCCTGAGGCAGTTCAGGAAACCCCACCCCTACCATTCCACTGGCCCAGGTCTCCCAGAACAGAGCTGCTGGACTCCTCTCAACCCTGAGGAACACACAGCAGGCCAGGGAGGCAGACGCTTGTCTCCAGCTTCCCCACCAGCCCCCTTGAGGGTCTCCATGGGCCTCCTCTTCTGCCCCCTGTTACTCCTGACATCACGCAGGGAAGTGGCCACCTCCTAAAGCCAAGGGGAACTTAGACCTCCCTGTCTGAGGCTTCTGAAACCAGACCCAGTATCAACGGGACTGTGAATGACAGTGGTCGGGACAGTGGCTTCCTGATGCTTGAAATGAAGCAGTCTGGAGTGCATGGCTAGCCCCAAGAACCACCAAGAGCCACCTGTGTGCCCTTAGGCCTAAATATCTCTAGGGGACCCCACTGTTCCTGCTCAGAGACATCATTCAACTCTAGGTCTCCAGAGTGGGGGCTCTTGGAGCTCAGTTTCACAGTGCAAAATGAAGCAGCAGCCACAACTCAGGTTTGCTTTGTGCCTGGCCTCCCTGGTGGCAGGGCCCCTGCCCAGGGTGCTCCTGGGAGCAGAAGAGAGCTTCAGGAGACCCTCCCTCATGCTGTCCCCAAGGGCTGACCAGCAGCCACACCAGGGGTCCCCAGGGAGGAGGGTGGCCCCATATGCAGGTGCCCCTCAGGGTTGGCCTCCATGTCCGCATACATCTCACCCAACTCCACGCGAGCCCAAAGTGGTGCAGCATGGACACAGAGCCACCCAGCTGCCACCACCGCCCTCCAGGCAAGGCCACTAGGATGCTTGCTGTTGAGCAAAGTCGGCTTATGACTCTGCGGAAGAACACATACCATGGGGGACCCTGGAGTGGTACTCACAGGGGTCAGAAAGAGCCTGTGAGTGTCCTGGGTCTGGTTAAGCACTAGAAAGGGTCTAAGGGGGTTCACTTCAGATTGGATGCTGTCAGAAGCCATTCATCCTGGGATTAGGTGGCTTGCTAAGTCTCACTGGTTTTTTATTAAAGATTTGAAAGATTAGTTTTAGGTTCACAGAAAAATTAAAGGAACAGAGATTTCCCATACGCCCCCACCCCAGCCTATCCCATTATCCTTGTTTGCCACTGGAGTGGTACATTGGACAGGACAGATGGATGCACTTCCAGATATGTCACTGTCTCCCCGAGTCCCAGTTGACATGTGGCTTCACTCTCCCTGTTGCACATCTTGTGGGTTTGGACTAATGTGTGACATGTCCTCACCATCACAGCACCATGTGTAAGTTGTTGTTGTTATTGTTGTTGTGTTGGAGCGGGAATCCAAGGCCTTACGGGTGGTATGGGATGTTTTAATGCAAGCATACATTGTCCAATGATCAATTGAGGTCATTAACATATACATCACCTCAAACTTGTTCATTTCTTTGTAGTGAGGACATTTAAAACCTTTTCTTCCAGCTATTCTGAAGTGTACATTTCTTCATTTTTCTGCATGTGAATATTCATTTTCTCCAGAACCTCCTATTGACGAGGCTGCCCACCCCCCACCTTGTGTTCTGGCATCTTCCTTGAATATCAGTTGGCTGTAGAAATGTGAATTTATTTTTGGGTTCTCTATTCAGTTCTACTGGACTTTGTGTCTGCTTACATTCCAGCACCATGCTGGTTTTGTTATTATAACTTTGTAGTATTTTTTTCAGTCTTCATATTTATTGGTATATATTTGCAGCACATAATGATTACATTCTTTGTGGGGAGTTGGTACATATACATAACACATTTCAGTTCTTTTTTCATTCCCTTCCCCTCCACTAGCTTTTCCTTCCCTCTATCTCTTGGTCTCTCTCCCATTTGTGAAAGATCGAACTCCTTATTTCTACTTTCCATCCTTTATTTTGCTCTTTATTCATATTTTGAGATTTATTAATAAGAGAAACCATGCAACATTAAAGCTTGTGTGTCTGATTTATTTCATTTAACATTATGGTCTCAAGGTGTATCCACTTTCCTACAGCTTACACAAGTTTACCCTTCTTTATGACAGAGCAGTTCTCCATTCTGTATAAAAACCACATTTTCTTGATCCATTCATCTGTTGGTGGACATATAGGCCCTTCCTATATTTAGCTAATATGAGTGAGTTGTGCTACTATACATATGACTATGCATGCATCACTGTAATATGGTATCTGTAACACTTTGAGAAGCTACCTAGAAGGGAAATAGCTGGATCTAAGGGAATTTCTAGTTTTGGTTTTTGGAGGAATCTCCACACTGATTTCCATAGTGGTTGTACTAGTTTATATTCCCAGCAACAGTGTAGAAGTGTTTCTTTTCCCCACAGCCTCACCAGCATTTCTTATTATTTGATTTCTTGATGAAGGCCATTCCTTCAGGAGTAAGGTGGAATCTTGGTGATTTAATTTGCACTTCTCTAATGGCCAGAGATCATGAACACTTTTTCATGCATTTATTATCCATTTGTTCTTTTGAGGAGTGTTTATTCATTTCAGAGGCCCATTTTTTGACTAGGTCTTTTATTGTGGAGGTAATCTATTTTTTTTCAGTTCTTCATATAATCTACTCCTCTGAGGAATACCTGGCAAAATTTTTTCCTGTTCTGTAGGTTGTCTCTTCATTCTTTTGGTTGTTTCTTTTGCTGTGCCTTTTAATTTCATATAATCTGATTTGTTGATTCTTGGTGTTATTGCTTGTGGAAGCCTGGGTCTGTTCAGAAAGTCTTTGCCAGGGCCAGGGATTTAGCTCAGTGGTTCCACTGCCTGCCTCACAAGCGCAAGGTACTGAGTTTGATCCCCAGTACCAAAAAACAAAGCAAAACAAAACAAGACAGAAAGTCTGCCTACACCAATGTCTTGAAGAGTTTTATCCATTTTTATCATCCCGCAGATTAAGTACTTCTGTTTGAATATTTAGATCTTTGATCCATTTATTTTTTATTTTTTATTTTTTGATCTTTGATCCATTTTGACTTTGGTTTCGTACTAAAATGAAAAGAGAGATATTGGTCTGTAAGCTTCTTTAGCACTTCTTTCTTCAGGGTTTTTATCATGAATGGATGTTGAATTTAGTCCAAAGCATTTACTGCATATATTTGAGACCATGTGACTTATGTGCTTGCTTCTGTATGTGGCACATTACATTTATTGATTTGCATATGTTGGACCATCCTTGCATTCCAGGAATGAAGCCTACTTGCTCATGATATATGATCTTTACCATGATTTGTTCTGTTCTGTTTTTCAGTATCTTGTCTAGGATTATTGTATCTATGTTCATTAAAGAGATTGGTCTGTAGTTCTCTCTTTTGATGGATCTTTGGTTTTGGAATCAGAGTACTGCTAGCTTATAGGATTGACTTTAGGAGTGCTCTTTCCTTTCTGTTCCACTAAGCAGTTTGAAGTGTGTGTTAAATCTCCTTCAAGTTCTTGTAGAATTCAGCAGGAAATCAGGAACTAGGCTTTTCTTAGTTGGTAGAATTTTTGTAACTGCTTCAAACATTGCCTGTTATTGGATTATTCAGGGACTTTAAATTTTCTTGATTCAGTTTTGGTAATTGGTAGTAATTAATATGTATGTAGAACTCTAACTATTTCTTTTGAATTTTCCAATTTATTGGAGTACAGGTTTTCAAAGTAGTTGTTCATAATCTTTTGGGTTTGGGCGGTGTCCATTGTGAATTTGCTTTTTTTCATTTCTAATTACATTGATTTTGGTCTTTTTTCCCCCATTTTTGGTAAGATTGCCTAAGAGATTGTCTATTTTGTTTATTCTTTCAAAGAACTACCTCTTTATTTCACTGATTCCTTGTATTATTTCATTAGTCTCAATTTTATTAATTTCTGCCCTGATCTTTATAAATTCCTTCCTCATACTAGCTTTGGATTTAGATTGTTCTTGTTTTTCTAGGACCTTAAGTTATTTATTTGAGCTTGCTCTATCTTTCTAATGTGAACATTCACAGTTATAAACTTTCCTCTTAGGAATGGTTTCATTGTGCCCTCTATTTTCTGGTATGTTATATTGGCATCATCATTTGATTACAGGCACTGTCTAATTTCTTTCTTTATTTCTTCTGTGACCCATTTTTACTCAAGGGTGTATTGTTTAATTTCCATGGATTTGCATAATTTCTGTGGCACTTTTATCATTGATTTCTACTTTCATTGCACTATGACCTGATAATATGCATTGCATAATTTTGGTTCTTTTGAATTTAGTGAAGCATGTATTATTGTGATATGTAGTCTATTTTGGAGAAGGTTCCATGTGTTGCTGAGATGAATGTGTATCCTGTTGTCACTGAATGGAACACTGTAAATATCTCTTAAGTTCACTTACTCAAAGGTGTGGTTTAACTCTGATATTTTTTGGTTGAATTTTTGTGTTTGGTCTATTTGTGACAGTGGGGTATTGAGGTCTCCCATTATAATTGTGTTGATGCTTTTCTGATCCTTTATGTAGTGTTTGTTTTATGAAGTTGAGTTGCTGGTATTTGGTGTGTGTATGTTTATAATTGTTATCTCTTCTTTTTAAATTGTTCCCTTAATGTTATGGCTTGTGTCTAGATGTCCCCCCAAAGCCTCATGAGGTCATAGTTGAGGTTTTCCCAGAGGTGGCTCCATCTAAAGTGTGTGATGCTGGGATTAATGGTGTGTGTTTGCTAAATTAGTTCACTGATTGGTTTGGTATAGTTCTGAGTGTGGATAATGGGAAGGCCCAAACTTGGTGTGAGTGCTACCCACCCTAAGGGTGTGTAGTCTGGATATAAGGGACAGAAAGAGGGCTTCTGAGGTCTCTTGTGTCTTGCTGCTTTGCTTCTTCACTATTTTGCTGCTTTCTGACTGTTGTGAACTGTTTCTCCTCTGCAATACCCCTCTGCTATGCCACCCTGCTTTGGAGCCATCCACCTATGAACTGAAACCTCTATGAACTGTGAGCTAAATAAACTTTTCCTCCTTTAACTTTGAGTGTCAGGTACTTTGACTCAGCAACAAGAAAAAGTAACCAAGACACTTAACCAATATGTAATGACCTTATTTGCCTCTTCTGATAATTTTTTGCTTGAATTCTCCTTTTTCTGAAAACAGGAGAGTTACTCCTGCTTCTTTTCCATTTCATGGAATGTTGTCTTCCATCCTTTGATTTTTAATCTGATTTTCCTTTTGGGTTAAATGTGTTTCTTGTATACCATTGGATTGTGTTACTTGTTCCATTCTGCCAATCTATGTCTTTTGATTGGGGAATTAAGACTATCATATTGAAAGTTGTTACTGAAAGATATTGACTTATTCCTGTTATTGCATTATTTTTGGTGATTCCCATTTTTCCCCCTTCTACTCAACTGCTCACACCTGGTGTACTTAGTCTATAATTCTTTTGGCATTGTTAGCTTCATTGTGCCTTTCTAGGATATTTTTAAGAAGTTTTTGGAGTGCTGATTTGATGGTCATGAATTTCTCAAGGTGTTCTTTGTCTTAGAAATACCTTGTTTTTCCATCAATTTTGAAAGATAGTTTTTCAGGGTATAATAGTTTGTGTTGGATGTTGTTTTCTTGTAGGACTTGAAACATTTCAAGGGCTTCTGACCATTAATGTTTATGATGAAGATTCTGCTGTAATCCTAATGAGTTTACTTTTGTTAGCAATTCATTGCTTTTTTTCTAAGAGCTTTTAAGATTCTCTCCTTTGTTGGATTTCTGGGATTTTGACTATGATATGTTGTGGAAAGGTGCTTTTCTTAATGTTGCTATTTGGAGTTCTATATGCCTCACTTATCTCTATGTCCCCATAGTTGGAAAGTTTCCTGCTATTATATTATTATTTTCTGCTATTATTTCCTGCTAATATTAACTTTTCATTGCCATTCATGCTGTCTTCTGATTTTTCGCTAATTCCAATTAATCTTAATTAGTCTTTTCTGGTGTCATCTAGCAGACGTTGTGTCCATTTTTCTTGCTCTTTTCTTGCTTTTAAGATATCTCTCAACAGTTGGTCTCCAGAAGAATCCCTGCCTTTTGGTTCTGACACGCTGTCTTCACACTAGTCACTTCTGCTGCACACTTTCAAAATAATTTTTAACCTCCTCAATTTTTGTTTGGTACCTTTTCTTGGACTCTAATTCTTTGCTAAACTGGTCATTCATTTTTTGTATCATTTTGTTTAGCACAGCTAGCTTTTTATTAGTGTCTTCTATAAAGTAGCTTATTGTTTTATTCAATAAGTCTATTATCTGTTCAGTTGTATCTTCATGAAGCTGTTGAGCAACCTATTGATCTATTTTTAAATCTCATCTGTTATCCTTTTGAATAATTCAGCTATGTGGCTTTTGACTCCTCCTCCTCCTCAATGTCCCATGGATCAGCATTGGTGTGGTGGGACTTTTTGGAGTTATTTTGTTGCTTTGTCTTCTCATGTTTCTGTTGTATTCTTTCTGTTTCTTTTGTGTTAAAATTTGTGGGCTGATTATAATGGAAATTTTTGTTGCTAGAAAAGAGACTTCTGTAGTTAGGCTTTGCCTTTCAGTGATGTACTTTGGACAAGGATAAATATAGGTCTTTGCTTTAGTCCCAGGATTCAACCACCTCCATTTATTTGGAGGGGAGGGTGCAGTATACTTGACCCAGCACCCTGTTCTCTGATAATGGGACTCAGCATCGTTAATGACCCAAAGGCAGTACAGATAGTGGCACACAGAGAAAACCAACAAATAGCAACAGCTACACCACCTTGGCAAGAGCAATAATACTAGAAACATTAATATCATCAAATATAAACTGGATATTTACAAACCCTAAGAACCAGTAATGTACCACCCTTCACCATAGAAAAGAGATCTATAATTGTAGTATATACACTAAAACAAACCAAATATAGACACATGGGAAATATCTACTAAATGTAGCAACTATACTTTTGCAATAGAACAATATTAAACAGTAATAGCATAGAGTTAATTATCTAACAATTTGTAAAGCTTAATGGTTAAATTAGTAAAGATAAAAGGAGCAGGGAACTGGAGAATGAAAAATGTAGAAGTTGAAAGATTAAGCAATGGAAGATAATAAACAGGAGAAAAATGAGATAAAATATCCCATTGAGGATCTTTAGTATTAGATAAAAACTAATATTTTTAGATAGATAAAATTAGTATTAGATAAAAATTAGTATTAACATTAGATAAAAATGAACAGAAAAGGACAAATGAAAAGAGAAACAGAAAGTAAAATAAAGAAAAAAGAAGGAAGAAAATAAGTCAAAGGAGAAAAAAGAGAAAGGAATTCCCCCCCAAAAAACACATGAAGGAAGATGAAAGAAAAAAATGAGCCCAAAGAAAACTTCTTCTGTCTTTTTCAATAAGTGGTTTCTTTCTGGGATCCGCAGTCTTGAAATTGAGCAAATCATGATTTTCTCTGCCTAGCTTTATGGTCTGTGTATTTGTGAGGTACCTCTCCCCTTGCTCCAAGGCTCTTCTATCCGTGCACCCCAGAGTGTGGCAACCATCCATGTGCAGATGTATCCTCACTTACACTGGTAAATGAGGAAAGCAATCAGACCACTGATCTATGCTGCATATTGACAGTAGGGCAGGGGTTCAAGCAGACTGGTGAACTTTATGACTGAACTTTCAGATCCTACCATCTCTGAAAGCCACACATGCTCAGCCTGATTTCTCACCACAGAGGAGAGGGCCAGTTTCCTTCCCAGATTGAATTTAAGATTCTCTGTGAGGTCTATGTCTAGCCCGCATCCTCTCTGTAGCTGTCTTCCCATTGCTGTCTCTCACCCAGTTACCATGGAAAAATAACACTGGAAAACCTGAAGTGGAGTTGTTCTGTAGTCATTCTGTGGTTCAGCCTTAAACAATTAATCCTTCCCCAAATTGGTGACTGATTAAACCCTCTCTAGCAATATGATGGGTTTGTTCTCTAACTCTAGCCTGCCATGCAGGAGTCACTTTCAGGGTGAAACCTCATGCTGTTTTTGTAGTTTACAATAGATATGGGCTTTGCTTAGGGGTAGCACTAGAGGCCTGCTCCATAATTTCTCCCTGGAGCTGCTTACTCACCAGGGCTTACCTTCTCTCTGGAGGCATTGGCTTCATCCACAATCAGGCTAGTTGATTTCTCAGTGCCTCTGCTACCCCATGCCAAGGGGAATCAAAATGCAGCAGGATTGGAGTTGGCTGTTGGCCACAGCCTGGGTACAGAATCCATGTATGCATAGTTGATGGAGGCAAACTCCACAGGAGCAGATTCCATCTGTGATCCATGGGGGCTCATTCCATCAGCAGTCAATGGGGGCATGTTCAAGCTGAGTTTAGCGGGGCCACATCTCTAGTATATTTTGAAGGCAGTTACTGTGATGCCTTCGGTTCTGTTCTCTTTGCTCAAGATTGCTTTGGTATTTTGGGGTCTCTTGTGGTTCTGCAGGAATTTTGTAATTTTTCTTACTTTTTTGAAGATTGTTACTAATGTCATGATGGAGATTTCATTGAATCTACACATAGCTTTGGGAAATATGGACATTTTTAATAATATTAATTCTTCCAATCCATGAACATTGAATGCCTTTCTATTATTTATGTCTTATTCAATTTCTTTCATCAGTGTTTTATAGTTTCCAGTGTAAAGTTCTTTACTACTTTGGTTACATTTATTCCTACATAAATTGCTTTTTGTAACTCTTCTACATGGGTTAACTTTCTTCTTTATTTTCAGCTAGTTCATTATTATCCTATAGAAGCACTGCTGATTTTTGTATATTGCTTTTATATTTTGCAATTTTACTGAATCTGTTGGTTTTAACATTTTGGTGGGGTCATTAGGGTTTTCTACATATGAAATCATGTCATCTGCTAACACAGAAAATTTTACTTCCTGATTTCCAATTTAGATCCTTCATCTTTTTCTCCTGTCTATTTGCTCTGATTAGAACTTCAGGTACTATGCTGAATAGAAGAGATAACTGTGGGCATCCTTATCTTGTTCCCAATCTCAGAGGAAAATCTCTCAGTTTGTCCCTATTTAGTATGTTAGCTGCGGGTTGATTTTTTTTTTTTTTGAGATAAGTTCTCACTGCCTTGAACTCAATATGTAGCCCAGGCTGGCCTCAAACTAGCAGCAATCCTCCTGCCTCAGCCTCTGGAGTGCTGGGATTACAGGAATGCACCATTATGGCTGGCTCTGGTTTGATTTTATTAATCCCTCATCGTGTGGAAGTCTGTACTCTCTATGCCAAATATGTTTAGAGATTTTATCATGAAGTGATATTGAATTTTGTCAAATGTTTTTCTTCATTTATGGAAATGATTGTATAATTTTTTACTTCTTTCTGTCAATGTGATGCATCATGTGTTAATTTGCATATTTCAATCATCTTGTATCCGTGGGATAAACCTCAATCGATCGCAGTGAATAATCCCTAATATGCTGTTGAATTTGTCTTACTGGTATTTTGTTGCAATTTTTTACACCTATGATAATGAAGCCTGTTGTGTGTAGTTGAGTTTCTTCATCCTTTTCTCCTTCCCCTCCTCTTTCTTCTTCTTTATTCCTCCTCCCTCTCTCTTCTTCTCCTTTTCCTCCTCCCTCTCCTACTCTCCCCCTCCATGTCTTCTTTTCTTCCCACTTCTGCTCTTCCTCTTTGTCTTCCTCCCACTGCTGTCCTCCTCTTCTCTTCCCCTCCCTTTCATCCTCCCCTTTCTTCTCTGGCTGCTCCTCCTCCTCCTCCTGCTGCTCCTCTCCCCCGTGCACCCTCTCTTTATCCTCCTGCTCCTCCTCCTCCT
>NW_004624734.1:2974793-3027510 GCF_000247695.1 Heterocephalus glaber | reverse complement strand
TGCACCCTCTCTTTATCCTCCTGCTCCTCCTCCTCCTCCTGCTGCTCCTCTCCCCCATGCATCCTCTCTTTATCCTCCTGCTCCTCCTCCTCCTCATCTTCCTTGTCATTGTTTTCCTCCTCCTCCTTTTTCTTCTTCTCTTTCTTCTCCTTTTGCCATCCTCTTCTTCCTCTTTTCTTTCTCTTTCTATTCTTCTCTCTTTCCCCCTCATTCCCTCCCTTTCACCGACTTCCTCCTCTTCTCCTCCAGGCCTTCTTCTTCTCTAGCTTCTTCCTTCTCCCTCCTCTTCCCCTCCTTTTCTTCCTCACTCTCTTCCTCCATCTCTTCTCCCTTTTCTTTTTCTTCCTTCTCCCCTTTCTCCTTCCTGCTTCTCCTCCTCACCTTTCTCCCTCTCTTTTCCCTCCTGTTCCTCTCCCGTTCCCTGTCTTCCTCTTCTTTGTATTCCTCCTCCTCCTTCTCTGCTTCCTTCTCTATTCTTCCTCCTCTTTCCTTCCTCCTCTTCCCTTCTTCCTTCTCTTTGCTTTTCCTGTGTTTTCTTCCTTTTATCTTATCCTTCTCTTCCCCCTCTCATTTTCTCCCCTTTTCCTCCTCCTCTTCCCCCGTCTCCTCCCCTCTCATCCTCTCCTTCTCCTCCCCCTTTGCTTCTTCCTCTTCCTTTCCCCCTTCCTCTTCCTTCCTTCCCTTTCTCCTTCCCTTTTTGCTTCCTGCCCCCTCATCCTCGCCACCTCTGCTCTTTCTTCCCTCTCCTCCTCATTCCTTGTCCTCCTCTTCTTCTTTTCCCCTTTCTTCCTTCTTCTTCCTCTCAATTTCCTCCCCCTGTCCTCATTCCCTTCCCTTACACCTCTCCTTTCCTCCCTCTTTCTCTTCCCTTCCTCTCCTGTGCCTCTGCTCCATCTCCTCCTCCTTTTCTTCTTCTTTCTTCCTCCTCCTCCTCGTCCACCTCTCCACCAGCCATTCCCCTTCACTTCTCCCATCTTCCTCTTCCTCCTCCCATCTTCCTCTTCCTCCTCCCATCTTCCTCCTCTTACATCTGCCCTCCTTCTCCCCCTTTCCCCTTCCCCTCCCTCTCCCCATCCTTTCACCCTCTTCTTCCTCTCTCTTCCCTTTTCTTTGCCTTCCTCTTTCTTCATTCTTCCTCCTTTCATCCTCTTCTTCTCTTCCTTCTTCCTCATTCCGCTCTCCCTTGCTCTCTCCCCCTCTCCATCCCCTGCTCCTCCCCTCCTTCTTCTCCTCTCTTATTTTTCCTTCTTCCTCGCCTCCTTTTTCCTCTTCCCCAGTCTCCTCTTTCTCCTCCCCTCCTTCTGCTCCCCTTTCCGTGTCCCCTGCTCTCCTCCCTCTCCTCCTCCTCTCTTCTTTCTTTATTCTACTTTTCTTATTCTTCCTCTCTTCCTTTTTTACCTACTTTCTCCTCCCTCTCCTCTTCCTTCTCTTCCCTATCTTCTTCTCCCAGCCTCCTCTTTTTCCCTCCTCCTCTGCCTTCTTCCTCTTCTGTCCTTATCTGGTGCTGTTATCAGCCTAATGCTGACTTCATGCAATGAGTTTGAAAGGACTCCCTCACCTTCAATTTTCAGACATAGATTAAAAAGAATGCTGTTAGCTCTTTACTAAGTATTTGGTAATTTTGGTAGAATTCAACAATGAAGCCATCACATCTTTTTAAAAATTTTGTTACTTCTGATGGGAGATTTTTATAACCAATTTAACCTCATTGCTTATTATTAATCTGTTCAGACTCTAGAAATTTGTCCATTTCTTCTAGCTTATTTAATTTGTTGGTTAACTCATAGTATTCTCTTACAATACTTTGTATTTCTGGGATATTAGTTGTAGTGCAACCTCTTTTCTGACTTTATTTGTTAGAATTTTCTCTTTATTGGTTAGGCTAGCTGAGTTTGTCAGTCTTGTTTATTTTTTAAATGACTATTTTATTGATCATTTGTAATGCTTTCCTATCTCCAGTTCATTGTTTCTGCTCAGATATTTATTATTTCCTTCTTTTGTTGATTTAAGGGTTAGTTTGCTTTTGTTTTTCTTGTTCCTTGAGTGATGTTGGGCTGAGTATTGAAGGAAGTATTTCTTCTTTTTTAATATTGGCATATGTCACTACAAGTTCCTTTTTAGAATTGCTATTGTGCATCGAATTGGTTTTGATGTGTTGGGCTTCTTTTATTTAATTTTTTTGCCTCAAGAAAAAATTTTAATTTCTCTTTTAACTTCTTCATTGGCTCAGTAATTGTTCAGAAGCATGTTTTTAATTTCCATGTATATATTAGGTCTCCAAACATTCTTGTTATTGGTTTCTGGTTTTATGCCATTGTGTTCCAAAAAGATACTTGATATTATCTTTATCATCTTAAATTTGTTAAACTTGTTGTGTGGCCAAACATATGGTCTATCCTGGAGAGTGATCCATAGCACTTGAGAAGAGTATGTGTTCTGCAGCTGGTGGATGGGATGTTCTGGAAATGTCTCTTGGGTCCCACTGGTCTGGAGTGCACTTTAAATCTGTTGTTTCTTTGTTGATTTTCTGTTTGGATGATCTGCTCAGTACTGAAAGTGAGGTGTTAAAGTGCTCTACTCTTGGGCCTGGGATTTAGCTCAGAGGTTCCAGCACCTGCCTTGAAAGTGCAAGGTCCTGAGTTTAATCCCTGGTACCAAAAAGAAAAAGTGCTCTACTCTTATTGCTTTGCAGTATCTCTCCATTTGGGTGTAATATTTGCTTCATATATTTATGTGCTCTGGTATTGGTTAAATTGTTAATCTTCCTAAATTGATCCTTTTATCATTGTATTATGACTGCTTTCTCTTTTTAAAAATTTCATTTTAGATTTTTTATTTAAAGTCTATTTTATCTGATATAAATTTTGCTTCTTTTGTTCACTTTTTTTTCTATTTAAATGTAATATATTTTTTCCATTCTTTCTCTTTCAGTCTATGCATGTCTTTAATATCACAGTGATAGATACAAACTTACTCCTACTACTTTATCATTTATTTTCTGGTTGTTTTTCAGATCTTTGTTACTCTCAACCTCTCTTGTTTATCTTTGTGGCTTGAGGGTTTTCTGAAGTATTGATATGTATTTTCTTTTCTTTTCTCATTTGTGCATCTGTTGTAAGTTTTTTCTTTGCAATTACTATGGGGTTAAAATTAAAAAATTTGTAATGGATATTTTAACCTAATAACAACATTGACTATATAAAAATACTATAGACTAATCTTTTTCATAATTGATATTTTGCCTTAACTTGTCTTTTTTATACTCTATGTCCTTGACAGCTTAGTTATTTTTGACCTTTTTTTTTTTTTTTTTGGTTCCAGGAATCAAACTTGGGTCGTTGCGCTTGCAAGGCAAGCAGCGGAACCATTGAGCTAAGTCCCCAGCCTGACCATTTTGACTTTCAACTGTATCCTGCAGATCTGAAAGATTTATGTATCACCACTGTAATGGAATAATCTGGATTTGACCATCAATTTACCTCTACCAGAAATTTATATGCTTTTATATATTTTCATGATAGTAATTATTGTTCTTTCATTTCCAGAGGAAGAACTCCCTTTAGCATTTTTTTTTTGTAAGGCCAGTTTAGCAATGATGAATCTGTTCAGCATTACCTTGTGTAATACTTATTCCTCCATTTCCAAAAGACAATTTTGTGAGGCAGAGTAACATTGGCTGGCAGGTTTTTTTTTTTTTTTCTTGTAGCACCTTGAGTATATTCTCCCATCTTCTCCTGGTCTGGAGCTGTTTTTACAAGTTTTTAATTTTATTAGTACATATTTGCAGTACATAATGATTATATTTATTGTGGGGAGTTAGTACATGTACATTACATGTCACAATTCTTTTTATCCCCTTCCTCTCCACCCCCATGTTTAAACATTTTGCAAGCATCAGACTAATTCATTTATTTTATAAGTTCCTATCAAGATAATTATCTCAAATACAAATTAACAGCCACACTATTAAATCAAGGTACACTTCTGGGTATGTTGTTAGAATTTTCTCTTTATTGGTTAGTCTAGCTGAGTTTGTCAGTTTTGTTTATTTATTTAACTATTTCTCTCTCTTTTTCTATCCTCTGTCTTTTATTTTGTATTTATTTATATATCAAGTTTCTCATATAAAAGAAACCATGTAATATTTAAGGTTGTGTGTCTGATTTACTTCACTTATCATTAGGGTCTCCAGGTGCATCCATTTTCCTACAATGACTTGAGTTTATCATTTGTGGAAGAGTACTACTATTATTACTCCATGGTATACAGTGGACCCTCAAGTTACAACCGGCCTCACATATGAAAACCTTGGATTACAACTGGAATTTTAGTTTTAACTTATGACCAGAGTCTTGAGTTATGACCTGAATGTTGGCTGTGCATGTGTGTGGACATGATTTTAGTCAGTGGTTTATGCAATCACTTTGATTACTACTATCAAAATGTCCCCAGCAAAAAAGCTAGTAAAGAAGCTAAGGAAGGTACAGAAAGCAATCACAATAAAAAAGAAGGAAATTGTGAAGAAATATGAGAGTTGTGTTAATGTGATCAATCTTGCTAATATGCACATCATGTCGAAATTCACCATTTCAGCAATCTTATGGAGAAAAGATTTGTATAAGGAAGCTAGTGTTGCTAAAGGTGTTACTCAAGTTAGTAAGTCACAATCAACAGTGTTAGATGAGGTAGAAAGACTACTATTAATGTGGATAAATGAAAGGCAGGTGGTAGGTGATAGCCTATCTGAGTCTATCATCTGTGAAAATGCTAGGGTTATAAATGCAGAACTTGTAAAGGACAATCCATCAACGAATGATAATGGTGAAATACTTTGTACCAGTAAGGGGTGGTTTCACAATTTTAAAGCAAGAACTGGGACTCATAGTCTAACTAGGCATAGTGAAGCAGCCAGTGCTGAAAAAGGACTGCTGAAAATTACAAACACCACTTCAAAAACATGACACAGAGATATGGCGTTTGCTCTCATCAAGCTTTCAATTGTGATTAAACTGCCTTTTTAATCTGGCTTTTTGTGGAAGAAAATGCCCAGGACAACTTACATTACCCAGGAAGAGAAGACAATCCCAGGCCACAAACCTGTGAAGGATAGGCTACACTTATTGATGTATCAATGCAAGTGGTGACCTCAAGATAAAGTCTCTTTTGGTTTATCACCCTGAGAGCCCCAGAGTGTTCAGAAAACATAACGCCATGAATAATAGGCCTGGGGTTATGTGGAGATCTAACACAAAAGCCTGGTAACAAGAGTACTTCTCGAGTGGATCCGGGAGGCTTTCTGTCCTACTGTTAAGAAATATCTAGAGGACACAGGTTCACAAAATAAATTTATATCTACTTGAGGTAAACCTGGATAGATTTTTTTTCTTGGATCTTTTCCCCCTTCAGGAATTTGAAGCCTTGATGCCAGGTTTTGTTTTGCTTTTAATTTAAAAAATACTAAATTTTCAAAGTTTTCTTTGGCCAAATTGTGTGTATACATATTCAGAGCAATCAAATTATTTCAAGGATTTGGAAATCCTTTTCACAAATTTTAATGTGTTTGTATGTAAATAGATGTTTGTATGAAATATTTTCATGGTAGAATGAATATATTTAAATGAAGTTGAATTACTCCAGTGCTATTTAAACACATCACAAACATTTTTGGTGAGAATTCTCTGAGTCTATTGAGTTACAATGCAAATCAATTTCAATTTTTAAAAATCAAAGCCTGCAAGTCCCTCTAACTGGTGGCAATCCAGGTGGAGAGAGCTGTAAGCATCCCCAGTGCCTCAGCCACTGCCTATTAGTCAGCTTGGTGCTAACAGAGGTGCACTTGTGACCCTTGGAGGTGGCTCCCTGGCCACCATCACCTGCCACCCTCCTGCCCAGCCACGCCACAGGGAGGCTGCCCTCGGTGGAGCTGGCATCCAAACCTGAGGGGTGGGGGGCTTCACAGTCGTGCCAGCCACCTTTGCCAGCCACCCTCCTCCAGAGAGGGGGAAGGAGGAGCAGCTGCTGCTGGTCAGAGCCCGCCCTCAGCACGCTTCCTGTCTCCTCCCCAGATGACCACACACCTTGACACCAAACTTCCAACAGAGAGACACATACTTCCTTGGGTCACAGAGCCCCACGCTGCCTCTGCCTATGACTGGACACAGGACACACAGCCTGAAGTCATTTGAATATCAGCACTATGGCGTCCCTAAGACATACCTCTCAACTCTCCTGACTTGTGTTCTTGGGGGGTAAAAAAAGTTACTTTCTAATGATATTTGACTTGAGCGAGTTGCTTTGTTTTGGTTTTTTCACTTTGGTCCTGGATATAATGAAATGATGAGTATGATGACATTTTCACTGTGTGTACTAGCAATATGAACACACACGCCAATGTATCGTAACCCATCTACTCAGTTACATTTTGGGTAACACTAGAATTAGTCTTGATTCACGTATGGAAAAACTACAGGGACTATGAAATGACTGCTTATCACATAAGAAAGTTACGTCCATGATTCTAAGCTCCCTGCAGCAAAAATTTTTCCTCCTTGGTTTTCTATGTTCTCTTTTTATCCTAAAACTGCATGTACTGGGTTGAGCGGTTACATTTCATGAGTGGAAGCCAGGGATCTGCTTTTGGCATTCATTGCAACCAAAAGTGAACCCCAACAGAGTCAACAAACATTCTTGGTCTTTTGTGCAATTTGGGCTAAATCCATGAGCCTTATTCAATATCTGTAAGTCTATGGTTTTTTTAATCATGAGAAATTAATGGAAGATGTTTACATGAATGATGTTTGCCCTTACCATGTTATGAATGAATTTTTTATAGTGTGTCTGGGTGCACGTGCAAGAGAGTAGGAAAAATGTTTCTGAAACAAAACTTGACAAATATTTGTAATGAAAACTAAATTTAAATATTGCTATAATTGTGCTATTGAAACAATGTAAGTATTAAACCAAATACACAATCAAAAAAAGAAATATTTAGAGGAAAGAGGTTTACTACTCAAGGTACTCCTCATCAGGGACAATGCTCCTGTTCACCCATGAGGTTTGGAAGAAAAATTGGCTGAAGAATTCCCATGGCTCTCAGTCGAGTTCCTCCCACCAATACAACTCCCCTCCACTACACCCTATGGACCAGCAGGTTACAGCTAAGTTTAAGAAGCTATACATCAAGGAATGGTTCCTGAAGTGCTTCCAGATGGTCTCAGATAAAGATTTAACCCTTAAAGAGTTCTGGAAGGAACATTACAACATCCTTTCCTGTGTGGGGTTAATTGAGAAATCCTGGGCCAGTCTCTCCTAAGGACACTGAGATCTGCTTATAAGAAAGCATGGCTTAATATTATACAGGAGGGAGACCTTGAAGGTTGTGTAGAGGAGCCTGAGCTTTCAGTTAACCCTGAGGTTGATGACACTGTCACTGTAGCAGAGTCCATGGCCTTGCAGGTAGACAGCGGTGATATTGAGGACCTGGTGGAGGAACACTCAGAGGAACTGTCTTGTCTTCAGAGGAACTTCAGCAACTCCTGGCTGAGCAGCAGAGAATGGCAGCTGAGGAGCTTTCTGAAGAGGAGGGGGAGCATCAACAATCAGTACAGCAAAGTTCCTCTGAAATAAAGGAAATTTTGAAAAAATGGACAGAGTTACAAACATTTGTAGAGAAGACCCACCCAGACAGAGAAAAGCCCAATCATTGCATTCACTTGCTTAATGACAATGTCATGTCATACTATAGAACAGTGTTAAAGAAAAGACAGAAGCAGACAGCCTTAGACCAGTTTTTAGTTCTGAAAAGGTTGAGACCTACTGAGCCAGAAGCAGGTCCTAGTGGGCTTCAGACTCCCAAGTGAGCCAGATTCCCGATGTTCTAATGGAAGGTATCTCTCCTTCCAAACCATAACCACCTTTCATTCATCCTCCCTTCCTGCCAGTCAAAGATGTCAACTTGAATGGTGAGGACAATATGAAATTGTTGTTTCTGGTAAGCTGGGCACATTTTATAACTTTCAGGTGAATACATTAGGAAAATTATTGATGTTTCTGGTAAATTATGCACATTATACAGCCTTTTTATTATGAAAAGGTTAGCTGAGGGATGCTTTGGGAAGTTCAAAATCCATTATGGGTATTCCCATTATTTCTTATAGGAAAAACAGTCTTGACTTACAACCAACTTGAGTTACAACCAGCCCTTGCAAATGAATTGAGTTCAGAAGTCAAGGGTTCACTGTGTAAAGAAGTAAAAAAATAAGACCCTCCCCAAATTTAAAGACCAATAAAGAAATGGTCATCTGAAATGAATACACACTTCTCAGATGAAGAAATACAAATGGCTAATAAAGGAAAAAGTGTTCAACATCACTAGCCATTTTAGAAATGCAAATTATAACAACACCGAAGTTCCATCCCACTCCAGTAAGAATGGCTATTATCAAGAAATCAACCAGTAACAAATATTGGAGATGCTGCAGAGAAAAAGAAACTCTTCTTCATTTTGGTGGGTGTGTAAACTGGTACAACCACTGTGGAAACCATTACAGAGAGTCCTCAAAAAACTAAAACTAGAGGTTCTATTTGAGCCAGCTATTTCCCTTCTAGATATCTTGCGAAAAGAATTAAAAACATGATAACATGGTGATGTGTGCATACCCGTGTTTGTAGCAACACAATTCACAGTAGCAAACCCTTGGAGGCAGCCCATATGTCCATCAATATAGGAATGGATAAAGTAAATATAGTATTTATAGTGTATATTCTAGATATTAGTCCTTTGTCTGAGAAGTAGCTGGCAAAAAATTTTCCTCTTCTGTAGGTTGTCTCTTTACTATGTTGGTTTCCTTTTCTGTTCAGAAGCTTTTTTTTTTTGGTACTGGGGATCGAACTTGGACCCTTGTGCTTGCGAGGCAGGTGGTGGAACCACTGAGCTAAATTCCCGACCCCAGAAGCTTTTTAATTTGATGTGATCCTATTTGTTGATTCTTAGTATTATTTCTTATTCAATCAGGGTTCTGTTCAGAATGTCTTTGCCTATGCCCATGGCTTCAAGAATTTTACCTACATATTTTGTCTTCCAGGAGATTGTTTCTGTTTTAATATTTAGGTCTTTGATCCATTTTTATTTCAGTTTAGTGCCTAATGATAGACATGGATCTAGGTTCAATCTTTAGCATGTGGATAGCTAGGTTTCCCAGCACCATTTGTTAAAGAGACTGTCTGTCCTCCAGTGAAAATATTTGCCCCTTTGTTAAAGATAAGGTGGCTGAGTGTGCCTGAAGTTGTTTGTACACCCTCTGTTCTGTTCCAGTGTTTCACAACTTTGTTCTTTTACCAATACCATGCTGTTTTTATCACTGTAGCTTTGTAATATAACTTGAAGTCTAGCAATGTGATGCCCTCTGCCTTCCCTCATTGCCCAGAATTGCATTTGTTATTCTAGTTCTCTTCTGGTTCCATTTGAATTTTAGGATTTCTTTCTTCAGTTCTGTGAGGAATGTTTTTTGGCATTTTGATTGAGATTAGGTTAAATCTTTATAAAAGTTTTTGTATGTATGGCCATTTTGACAATATTGGTTTTGCCTATCTAGGAACAAGGGCTATCTTTCCATTTTCTGATATCCTCTTCAGTCTCCTTTTTCAGAGCAGTGTAGTTTTCATGATAAAGTTCTTTCTCTTCCTTGGTTAGGTTAATTCTTAAGTATTTTATTTATCTTGATGCTACTGTAAAAGGTAATGTTTCCCTAATTTCTCTCAGTGAGTTTATTAAAAGTTTACAGGAAAGCTATTGATTTTTGAGTGTTGACTTTGTATCCTGCCATACTACTGAATTTGGTTACTAATTCTAGGCCTCTTTGGGGGTGTTCTATGTAGAAAATCATGTCATCTGCAAATAATGATAATTTAACTTCCTCTTTTCCTATCCATATTACTTTTATTTCTTTCTCTTATCTAACTGCTCTAATGTTTTGAGAACTATATTGAACAAGAGTAGTAATAACAAAGATCTTTGTCTTGTTCCTGATTTTAGAGGGAAAGATTTCAGCTTCTCTATATTTAGTATGATGTTGACTGTTGGTTTGTCAAAGATGGTTTTTAATCAGGTGAGATAAAAACCTTTTATATCTATTTTGTTCATTTTTTTATTATGAATGGATGTTAGATTTTGTCAAATATTTTTCCCGTATCTATTGAGATGGTTGTGTGATTTTTGTCCTTACTTATTTTTATGTGGTCTATTGCATGTATTGATTTGGATATGTTGAACAATTCTTGAATCCCTGGAATAAATCCTACTTGGTTATGATGTATAGTCTTTTTGATGATTTGCTGCATTCTGCTTGCCAGTATCATATTAAGGGTTTCTGCATCGGTGTTCATTAAAGACATTGGCCTATAGTTCTTTTTATTGGTTGGGTCCTTTTCTCATTTTGGAATCAGAGTAAGCCTTGCTTTCAGGAATGACTTTGGGCGTACTGCTTCTCTTTCAATTTCATTAAAGAGTTTGAGATACATTGACATTACATCTTCTCTAAAGTTCTTGTAGAATTCAGTAATGAATCCATCAAGACCTGGACTTTTCTTAGTTGGTAATTTTTTATTACTTCTTCAATTCCATTGACTGATATTGGACTATTCAGGATTTTTATATCTTCTTGGTTCAGCTTTGGTAGTTCATATGTATCTAGGAAACTGTCCATTTCTTCTGAACTTTCCATTTTATTAGAATACAGTTTCTCAAAGTAGTTACTAGTGATCTTCTTGATTTCCACAGAATCTGTTGAGATTTTACCTTTTTCATTTCTAATTGCATGGATGTGAATCTTTTCTTTCCTTATTTTGGTTGGATTGTTAAGGGTTTGTGTTTATCTATTTTGTTTGTTCTTTCAAAGAATCAACTCTTAAATTCATTGATTCTTTGTATTTTTTTTACTATCAAATTCATTAATTTCTGCTCTGACCTTTATAACTTCTTGTACTAGCTTTACATTTGGATTGTTCTTATTTTTCTAGGACCTTGCGGTGCATCGTTTGATTATTTGAGCTCACTCTGTTTTGTTTTTTTTAATGTGAGAATTCACCACTGTACACTTCCTTCTTAGGACTGCTTTCCTCATGTCCTTTAGTGCCAGTATAGCATACTGCCATTGTCATTTAATTGTAGGAGCTGTCTAATTTCTTCTTTAATTTCATCTGTGGCCCACTGATTATTCAAGAGTGCATTGTTTAATTTCCACTTGTGTGGTATGGTGGCACACCTCTGTAATCCCAGCACTTGGGAGGCTGAGACAGGAAGATGACTGTGAATTCAAGGCCACCCTGGGCTATATAGTGAATTGAAGGCCAACCCGAACTACATAGTGAGACCTTGTCTCAAAAAAACAAAAACAAAAAATTTCCACTTGTTTACATTGTTTCTGTGGTTTATTTTACTATTGATTTCTAGTTTCATTGCACTGTGATCTGATAATACGGAGGGATAATTTTGATTCTTTTACACTTACTTAAGCATGTTTAATGGGCTAATATTAAGCAGTAATAGTCTATTTTGGAGAAAGTCCCATGTGCTGCTGAGGATATGTATTCCTTTTTGTTGAATGGAACATGCTGTAGATATAATTCCTTTTGTTTGAAGCTTTGGTTCAACTCTGATATTTCTTCATTGAATTTTTCTCTAGCTGACCTGCCATTTGTGACAGTGTGGTAACTGAGGTCCCCATTACGATTGTATTGGTGTTTATCTGACTTTTCATGTCCATTCGTGTTTGTTTCAGGAAGTCTGACATGCCAGTATTCGGTGTGTATGTGCTTATAATTGGTATCTCTTCCTGTTAAATTGTTCCCTGAGCCAATGTGTAGGGACCATCCTTGTTTCTTCATAGCAGTCTTGGCTCAGAATACACTTCATCTGAAATTAGGATAGCCGCTATTTCTTTTTTCCATGTTATCATTTCATGGGATGTTTTTTCCGTCTTTTGATTTTTTTAGTCTCTGAGTCTTTTTTAAATAAATGTGTTTTTTTATACTGCATATCATTGGGTTTTGTTTCTTGATTCATTCTGCCAATCTGTGTCTTTTCAAAAGGAATTGAGACATTCACATTGAGAGATGTTACTGAGAGATGCTGACTTATTTCTGACATTACATTATTTTCCTGTTGCTGATTTCCTAAGTTTTTTTCCTTTTGCTTAGCTGTATTCATTTTTAAATTCATTAATTTTATTGGTAAATTATAAATATATGATATGCTGACATTCATTATTAGGAATATGTATCTTTACATAACATATCTTGGTTCATATTTTTCCCCATTCTCCTGCCCTCCTTTCAACTCCACCATCCCTCCCTATTTACAAAGACTTTGTTTCCATTTTTTTCCTTTCCTCATCTTTATTCCTTTCCCTTCTTTTCTTTCTCCTACCCTCCCACTTTCCTTCACTTTTGGACCTTTTTTTTCTATTTCACATTATCTATTATACATTTTGATCCTTATTCACACTTTCAGTTTCTCAAATCAGAGAAAGTATTTGATACTTAAACATGTGCATCCTGTTTATTTCACTTCAAAGTATGGCCTCAATATGCATCCATTTAGTGATAAATGACTCCAGTTTCTCCTTTTTTATGGCTGAGTAGTACTCCATTTTATTAAAAAAACCCCACATTTTCTTTATCCAGTTTTCAGTTAATGGACAATTGGGCTGTTTCCAAGATTTGGCTATTCCAAACTGTGTCACTACGAACATTGATGCACACATATTGCTGTGGTATGATTCTTTTAATTATTTGGGGAAGATACCCAGAAGGGGAATACTTGGGTCAAATGGGACCTTAATCCTAGTTTTTTGAGGTATCTCCATTCGGATTTAAACAGTGGTTGCACCACTCTTCAGCCCCATAAATATTGGAGAAGGGTTCCTTTCTCCCCACAACCCCACCAGCATTTGATATTGTTTTCTTCCTTCATAGCAGCCATTCTTTCTGGGGTGAGGTGGAATCTCAGTGTTGTTTTCATTTACACCATTCAAATGACCAGTAATATTGAATATTTTTTCATATATTTCTTTGCTGCTTTTATTTCTTTGTCTGAGAAATGTCTCTTCATTTCAGATGCCCATTTTTGGACTGGGTTTTTAAATTTAGGAGGTCTGAGTTTCAAGACTTTTTTTATATATTCTAGACAGTAGACTTTTGTGTAAGGAACAGCTGGTAAGATATTTTTCCATGTTGTGGGTTATCTCTTCACACTGTTGGTTTTTATTTGTTTTTTTGGTACTGGGGATCGAACTCGGGACCTTGCGCTTGCAAGGCAGACGGGGAAACCACTGAGCTAAATCCCCGTCCCAGATTGTTGGTTTTTATTGCTGTGCAGAAGCTTTTTAATAAGATGAGATCCCACTTGTTGATACCTTGTGCTAGTTCCCATGCTACTGAGGTTTACTTCATTAAATCTTTTCCTACACCAATGTGTTCAAGAGTTCTACCTAACCTCCCTTCCAGCCGGTTTAATGTTTCTATTTTAATATTTAGATCTTTGATCCATTTTGATGTTTTTATTTGTTTGTTTGTTTTTGGTACCGGGGATTGAACTCGGGAACTTGCGCTTTCGAGGCAGGTGTGGGAACCACTGAGCTAAATTCGCGGCGCTCCATTTTGATTTTAGTTTAGTGCATGGTGAGAGATATAGGTCTAGTTTTGATCTGTGGCAGGTTGAAATCCACTTTTGCCAGCACCATTTACTAAAGACCATCTATCTTTCCTCCAGTGAGGGTGGTTGGTTCCTTTGTCAAAGATGAGGCAGCTGAATATGTCTGGCATTGTGTCTGCATCTTCTAATCTGTTCCACTGATCCTCAGGTGTGTGTCTTTGCCAGTACCATGCTGTTTTTATCACAGTGGCTTGGTGGTATAGTTTCAAGTTGGGGATTGTGATATCCTCTACCTTGTCTTTGTTGCCAAGAATTGCTTTTGCTATTCTAGGTCTCTTCTTGTTGCAAATGAATTTTTGGATTGTTTTCTCTAGTTCTGTGAAATATACAGTTGGGATTTCAATTGGGATTGCATTGAATCTATATAGCAGTTTAGGAAGTATGGCCATTTTCACTCTATTCATTCTTTCTACCCAGGAGCAAGGGATGTTTCCATTTTCTGATATCCCATTTGATCTCTTTTTTTCAGAGTGCTGTAATTTTCAAGGTAGAGGTCCTTTTACTTCCTTCATTAGATTGATTCCTAGATATTTCATTTTGTTGGATGCTATTGTGAAAGGAATTATTTCCCCAATTTCTCTTTCTGTGAGTCTGTTGCTTGTGTACAGGAAGGCTATTGTTTTTTGAGTGTTGACCTTGTATCCAGTTACTCTACTAAATCTGTCAATTAAGGCTACAAGCTTTTTAGCAGAGTTTTTGGGGTCTTGCATGTAGAGTATTGTGTCATCCTCAAATATTGGCAGCTTAACTTCTTCCTTTCTTATCTTTATCCCTTTTATTTCTTTCTCTTGTCAAATTGCTATGACTAATGTTTCCAAAACTCTATTGAATAGGAGTGAGGATAGTGGACATCCTTGTCTTGTTAATGATTTTAGCATGAAAGCTTTCCGTTTTTGACCATTTAGTATGATGTTGTCTGTATGTTTTTCATAGATAGCCTTTATCAGACTGAGATAGAGACCATCTATTCCCATTTTCTGTATCTTTTTTTTTATCCTAAATGGGCGTTTGATTTTGTTAAATGTATTTTCTGAATCTATTGAGATGATCATATGGTTTTTGCCCTTTGCTCTGTTAATATACTGTATTACATTTATTGTTTTACTTATGCTGAACCATCCTTGCATCCCTGGGATGAATCCCACTTGGTCAGTGTGTATGATCTTCTTGATGACCCTCTGTATTCTGTTTCCCAGTATCTGAGGGAGGAATTTTGCACCTATGTTCATTTGGTGCAAATTGGCCTGTAGTTCTCTTTTTCGGTTGGGTCTTTCTCAGTTTTTGGGATCAAGGTGATGCTTGCTTCCAGGAAAGAGTTTGTGAGTATTGCTTCCCTTTCAATTTCATTAAACAGTGTGAGAAGTAGTTGCATTAGCTCTTCCCTAAATGTCTTATAGAATTGAGCAGTGAAGCCATCACGATTTGGGCTTTTCTTCCTTGGCAAGTTTTTTGGTTTTTTTGTGGGTTTTTTGGTACTGGGGATGGAACTCAGGACCTCACCTGTACCAGTCAGGTGCTACGGTGCTGAGCTAAATCCCTGGCACTTAGTCATTAAGTTTTTAATTACATTTTCCATTTTCTTGATGGATATTGAGTTGTGTCAAATATTTAGGTCTTCTTCATTCAATGTTGGTAATTCATATGTACCTAGGAAGCTGTCCATTTCTTCTGTTTTCCATCTTATTCGCATATAGGTTCTCAAAGTAAGTATTGATGATCCTCTGGATTTCTGCTGAGTCTGTTGTAATTTCACCCTTTTCATTCCTAACGTGATGGATTTAGGTCTTTTCTTTCTTTTTTTTTTTGAGAAGGTTGGCTCAGGGTTTGTCAATTTTGTTTATTCTTTTGAACAACCAACTCTTTGCTTCATTGAGTTTTTGTATCATTCTCTTAAGTCTCCATCACATTGATTTTTGCTGTGATCTCTGTAATTTCCTCCCTTGTATAATCTTTGGGTTTGTCCTGCTCTTCTCTTTTTAGAAGCTTGAGGCTCAGCATCAAGTTGTTTATTTGGGCTCTTCCTGTTTTTCTACTATGAGTATTCACTGATATGAATTTCCTTCATAAGAATGCATTGTGTTCCCTTGATGCTGATATGTTGTACTGGCATTGTCATTTGATTGTAGAAACTGTCTGATTTCTTCTTTAATTTCCTCCATGACCCCTTGGTTTTTTTGGTGGGGGGTTGTTCCATGTCTCTGTTGTTCCATGTTTATGAAACTCTTGTGCTTTCTTTTGCTATTGATCTCCAATTTCCCTGCACTATGGTCTGATAATATACACAAGATAACTTCAATTCCTTTGAATTTACTTAAAAATGTTGTATGAGTGGCAACATTGTATGTAGTCTACTTTGAAGAATGACCCATGTGCAGCTGAAAGTAATGTGTATTCTGATTTTGTGGGGTGGAACACTGTGTAATCAAGTGTTGAGTCCATTTGTTCAAAAGTTTGGTTGAGTTCTAGAATTTCGTTGATTCTTTTTTGTGTAGTTGATCTACCTATTCATGATAGTGGGGTATTTAGGTTCCACACTATTATTGTATTAGTGCTTATTTGATTTTTTAATGTCCATTAATATTTGCTTTATGAAGTTGGGTGCACAAGTATTTAGTGCATATATATTTATGATTTTCATCCTTCCTCCTGGATTGCTCCGTTTAGAAAGATGTAGTGGCTCTCTTAATTTCTCTTAGTGTTAATTTGAAATCCATTTTACTTGCAAATATGATAGCTACTCCTGCTTTTTGGGGGATTCCTGTCACACATAGTAATGTTTTCCACCCTTTCCCTTTCAGCCTATGAATTTCCTTTTGTATTAAGTGTGTTTCCTGTAAGCAGCATGTTGTTGGATCTTGCTCCTTGATGCATTCTGCCAGTCTATTTCTTTGGATTGGTGAATGGGGACCATTAACATTGATGGTTATAACTACTATGCATTGACTCATCCTTGTCATGACCTTTTCCTGTTGTTGGGTGCTCCCCCTTTGCATTTAATCTCTTGTCTTGCCTGATGGATTCAATCTGCTGGGCTTCCTGGGGTTGTGACCTTCAGTGTCTTTTCCTAGAATATTGTTTAAAAATTTTAGGAGTGCTGGTTTGTTATTCATGAAGTTCCTCAGGTGTTCTTTGTCACAAAAGTATCTTATTTCTCCACCGATTTTGAAAGATAGTTTTGCAGGGTACATCAATGTGGGTGTGGTGTGGTTTTCTTTTAGGGCTTGACTTCCTTCACTCCAGGTTCCTCTTGTCTAGATGGTTTGTGATGAGAAGTCTGCTGATTCTGATGGGCTTTTCTTTGTGTGTGATTTGTTTCTTTTTCCTAACTGCTTGTTGTATTTTCTTCTTCTGTTGGGTTTTTGGAATCTTGACAATTGTATGCCTAGGTGTAGATTTTTTTTGATCACGGCTATTTGGAGTCCTATGTGCCTCACTTATCTGTATGTTTAATTCTTTTCCCCTGCTTGGGAAATTTTCTGCCATTACATCTATGAACAGCTGTTTCCTGTCATTTGCACTCTCTCCTCTTTCTTCATTGACTCCAATCAGTCATATGTTATTCTTCCTTGCATCATCTAGCCGCTGCTGGGTTGATTTCTTGTGATCCCTCACCTTTTAAAGTAAATTTTTCTTTTCCTGATCACTAATTGCAGTCCTGTCTTCTATATCTCATATTCTTTCCACACATTGTCTTATACTGCTGTGTAAAAATTCAATGGAGTTGTTAATCTCCTGGATATCTGTTTGCATCTGTTTTATGGATTTCATTTATCTCCTATGCTGGGATTCCATCATGTTCCTTAGCTCCTGCATTTTTTTTAAATCTTCATCTGCCCTAGATATATTAATCATGTCTTTCACTATGGAGAGAATCTCTGGTGTTATCTGGGAAATAACTTCTGATTTTACTTTTTCCAGATCCTCTTTCGTTGCCAGTTCAATGAGTCCAGATGGTTGAGTATCAGATTGCTCCATCTCATTTCCCCTTAGGTTTCCTTAGGTAATCTGGAATCTGTTTTGGAGTCTTGTTTACATGTCTTCTCATTTCAACAGATGCAGCCTGCTGCACCTTTGTTGAGGCGACTCTTTGCTTGCCCGGTGAATTTCAATTCTCAGGAAGCCTCAGAGCAGCCTTCCCTTTGCTGCTCACCACTGTGCCAATTACTGAGTTCAGAATGGTGCCCTTCAGGATCCCTGCACTGGGCTGTGGTCTGGGTAGTGTTCTGGCTGTGGCCTGGACACACTTAGGATGGTATCTTGGCATGCTTCCCGCATAGCTGTTGTGTGGGAGGGCTTTTGGCTGGGGGCTGTGCACCTGAGTTGCTGTTGTCTGAGCGGGCTTCTGGCTGGGGAGGCCTGCACTTACCAGTGGTATCTTGGCAGGCCTCTGGCTGTGGCCTAAGCACCTGCACAGCTGTTTTCCAGGCAGACCTTCAGCTGAGGTTCATGCACCCAATCAGCTGGTGTCTGGGTGGGGCTCTGGCTGGGACCTGGCCACTCACGCTGCTGTTGTTCACGTGGGCTTCTGGCTGGCGTCTCCATGCAGTTACTGATGGTATTGGGGTGGGCCTCTCTGCATTCCTTTTGGATTCAAACTGAATGACATTGTTGTCCTTATGTCTCTTTCTAGGGCAACCTTGAGTACATTTTGTAATGCTGGTTTGGTAGTCATGGGTTGCTTGAGGAGCTTTTTGTCATGAAAGTAACTTATTTCTCTGTCAATTTTGGATGAAAGTCTTGCAGGATATATGACTCGGTGTTGGAAGTTGTTATCTTTAAGGCCGTGAAACACTCACTTCAAGCCCTCCTCACCTTTACGTTTTGTAGAGGAGTCCCATGTAATTCTAAACATGCTTACCTTTACATGTGATCTGTTGTCTTTCTCTTTCAGATTTTAAGATTTTGTCTGTGTGATACACGTCTGGTACTTTGAGTAGACTATGGCAAGGAGAGTTTCTCCATGGGCCATAGCTTTTGGGGTTCCATATGTGTCACTTATCTGTATGTTTATTTCTGGTCCTGTATTTGGCAAGATTTCTGCCATTTTTTCCTGTGAACAACTTTTTTACACCATATATGTTGTCTTCTAATTGTTACTTATTCCAGTTATTCCTAGTGTCCTTTGCATCATCTAGCAGCTGTTGGATCCATCTTCTATTTCTCGTATTGATTTTTAACGGGTTTTGAGTAGGTGTTCTCTGAAGGCCTTTTTGTCCTTCTAGTTCTGAAATTGTGTTTGCATATTGGTCCCTTCTGCTCCCCATACTTCCAGTACAATTTTGAATCTCCTGGATTCCTGATTGAAACATTTTCATGGACTCTAATTCTTGCTAACCTCATCATTTATGTTATGTATCATTTTGGTTAGCTCATCTAGCTTTTTATTTGTGTCTTCTAAAAGCTCCTGGATCACTTTGGATTGTTTTTCATTAAGTTCATTGGTTCATTTTGGGTGTACAATGTGATGACATACATCAGTGGGAATTTGTAACTTTACATGATATATCTTAGTTCTTACTTTTCCCCACCTCCCTGCCCCCCTTCAACCCTTTCACCCGTCCCTTTTTACAAAATCTGTTTCCATTTTTTCCTTTTCTCCTATATTTTCCTTTCCCCTACTCCTCCCAATTCTTCCTTCCCATTAGATCTTTTCTTCCTCTTTCACATGATACATTGTGACTCGGGGTTATACACTGTGATTACACATTGTGATTATTATTATACATTGTGATTCTTACTTATACTTTCATCTGCTCACACCGGAAAATCTATTCACTATTTACATGTCTGTCCTATTTATTTCACCGAAGAGTACCGCCTCAGTGTGCATCCATTTATCCATGATGACTCTAGTTTCTTCTTCTTTGTGGCTGAGTAGTTCTTCACTTCATTAAAAAACACCCCACATCTTCTTTTTCAGCCTCCACTTGATGGGTAATTGGGTTATTTCCAAGTTTTCACTATTACAAACCATGTCACTATAAACATGGCTGCACATACATTGCTGTGCTATGATTCTTTTAACTCTTTTGGGAAGATACCAGGAAGGGGAATAGCCAGGTCAAATGGGACCTCTAATCCTAGTTTTGTGAGGTATCTCCATATTAATCACCACAGTGGTTGCACTTTGGTAATTCATATGTATGTAGGCTGCTGTCCATTTCTTTTGTGTTTTCCATTTTATTGGAGTATATGTTCTTGAAGTAGATGTTGATGATGCTCTTGATTTCTGTGAGACATTTTGTGATTTCACCCCTTTTTTCCTCAATGCATAGAATTGAGCCTATTCTTCTCTTTTTTTGATAAGGTTGGCTGAATTTTTATCAATTTGGTTTATTCTTTTGATGATCCATCTGTTCAATTTGTTGATTTTTTGTAGTCTCCATTGCTTTTATTTCTGCTCTGATTTTTATAATTTCCTCCCTTGTATGAACTTTGGTTTGTCTTGCTCTATTTTTCTAGGAGCTTGAGGTTCAGCATTAGATTTTTTTATTTGAACTCACTCTGTTTTCCTAGTATGAGTATTCATTGCTATTAATTTCCCTCATAGAACTGCTTTCATTGTGTCCCATAGGTTTCTGTATGTTGTATTGGCATTATTTTAATTGTAGAAACTTTCTAATTTCTTCTTTAATTTCCTCTGTGACGCATTGATTGTTCAGGAGGGTGTTATTCAATTTCCTTGTGTTTGCGAAGTTCTTGCAGTTTCTTATTCTATTGATCTCCAGTTTAATTGCACTATGGTCTGAAAATATACAGGGGATAACTTCTATTCCTTTGCATTTACTTAAACATATTGTATGAGGTAGCATGTGGTGTATTTTGGAGAATGACCTATGTGCAGTGGAAAAGTATGTGTATTCTGATTTTGTGGCTTGGGACACTCTGTAGAAATCAATTAAGGCCATTTGTTCAAAAGTTTGGTTCAGTTCTAGTTTTTCTTTGTTGATTTTCTGTCTAGATGATCTGTCTATTTGTGATAGTGGGGTATTGAGGTCCCCCACTACAACTGTCTTATTGCTTATTTGGTTTTTCATGTTCATTAATATTTGTTTTTTATAGTTGGGAGCACTAGTATTTAGTGCATATATATTTATGATTGTCATTTCTTCCTCTTTGATTGTTCCCTTTTCAAGGATGTAGTGACCTTTTTTGTCTCTCTTAATTAGTTTTGGTTTGAAATCTACCTTGTTTGCAAATAAAATAGCTACCCCTGCTTTTTTCCAGGTTCCTGTCAAATGGAGAGTTGTTTTCCATCCTTTTACTTTCAGTCTGTGAGTTTCTTTTTTAATTAAGTGTGCTTCTTCTTACAGCATATTGTTGGATTTTGCTTCTTAATCCATTTTGCCAGTCTGTTTCTTTTGATTGGTGAATTGTGGCCATTAACATTGATGGTTATTATTGATATGTATTAACACATCCTTGTCATGATATTTTACTGTTGTTGTCTCTTTTATTTTTTTGTTTTTCTCCCTTTCCCTTTAATTTCTTGTGTTGCCTGATGACTTTGCTCTTATGCCTCATGGAGTTATGATGTTCATTGTCTTTTTCTAGGATATTGCTTAGAATTATTTGGAGTGCTGGTTTGTTATTCATGAAGTTACTCATGTTCTTTGTCATGGAAGTATCAATTTTCCCCATTGATTTTGAAAGACAATTTTTCAGGATATAACAGTCTTGGTTGGAGGTTATTTTCTTTTAGGGCTTGGAATAACTTTGTTCCAGGCTGTCCTTGACTTGAGGGTTTATGTTGAAAAGTCTGCTGTGATTCTGATGGGCTTTCTTGTGTATCTGATTTATTTCTTTTCTCTAACTGCTTGTAGGATTTTGCTCTTCTGTTGGGTTTCTGGATCTTGTCTAGGTGTAGATTTTTTTTATCATGGCTAGTTGGAATCCTATATGCCTCACTTATCTGTATGTCTAATTCTTTTCCTCTGTTTGGGAAGTTTTCTGCCATTACTTCTGTGAACAGTTTATGTCATTTGTACTTTCTCCTGCTTTTTTGTGGACTCCTATTAGTCTCATGTTATTCTTTTTTGCATCATCTAGCTGCTGGATCTTACTATTTTTAAGAAATCTCTCTTTTCTTCCTTATTTACACTTTCAGTGTCTCATGCTAGAGAAACTATTCCATATTTACACATGTGTGTCCTATTTATTTCACTTAAGAATATTGCCTCAATGTACATCCATTTAGCTATGTCTCTAGTTTCTCATTCTTTTTTTTTTTACCCCGCTTTGTTTTTTATTTTTATTTAAAAAATATTTTTTTTATTTTTGATACTGGGCATCAAACCTAGAACCTTGTGCTTGCGAGGCAGGCAGAGGAACCACTGAGCCAAATCCCCAGCCTAAGCTTCTCATTGTTTATTGGTGAGTAATATTCCATTTTATTTTTAAAAATCACATTTTCTTTATCCAGTCTCCAGCTGATCAGCAATTGAGTTTTTCAAAGTTTTAGGTATCACTTGCAATTAGTGACCATGAAAAGAGAGATTTCTTAAAACAGTCTTCTACATCTGGCATTCTATCTTCACATTGGCTCAATTTGCTTTGAATACTTTCAATGGAGTTTTTAACCTCTTGGATATCTGTCTGAATCTGTTTCAAGGTTTCCATTTCTTTCCTATGTTGGGCATTCATAGTTTCCATCATGGTCCTGAGCTCTTCTATTTTTTATTTATTTCTCTTCTAGAGTCACTAATCATGCCTTTCATTCTGCTCAACATGTCTGTAGTTATCTGGGAAATTATTTCTGTTTTGAATTTTTCTAGAGCCTCATCCATCTGTTTTGTTACTTCCCATGCTATCAATTCAGGGTGTCCAGGTGGTTGATTATGAGATCTTTCCAGTTCATTCCCCACAGAATTTGCCTGTGGTGAGCTGGAAGTCTGGGTTTGTGCCATGTTAAGGTGTCTTCTCATTTCTATTTTTGTTGTTGGTGCTCTTTTTTGGTTTAATTCCTGGGCTTATACTTCAATATTGCTTATTGTGAGTTTCTTTATTGCTTGTATTTAGAACCCTTATGGAAAGATTGCTTTTCAGAGGTATCTTCCAGGTATAGCTGGTCTTTAGGCTTTGAGTCTGTAATGACTCTTAGGCAATCTCATTTTCAGTATACCAGGGAGGACATCTGATTAGATCAATCATGATACCTTAGCCCAATTGACATAATCAGCATCAACAATAGCATCATACACAGCTTAGAAAATGACAATTTGTGGTAGAAATTAATCTGCCACGTTTAACCAAGTGAGCTAGATCAAAATTGAGGACCAGCCCAAAATGTGTTTGTAGTAAATAAACCCTTCAATATCGCAGATTTACCCTTCAGGATAAGAATTTAGAAGGAATTGGGGAGGAAGGGATAGAGAGATAGAAGGAGAGGAAAAGGTTAGAAGTGAGGCTAGAGGACACAGGAAGATCACACAAATTTTGGGAAACTGTTGAAGACAAGAGGGAAAGATAGAGTGAAGGAAGACAAGAATAGAACAAAATAACAGTGATAGGAAAGAATAATGACAGTTGAGAGAAGTAAAGAGAAAAAGCAATCTGATCTAGGACAGTAACAGGAACTAAGAGGGAGAGAAATGCAGAACAAGAAGAGAGAGAGAGAGAAAAAAAGAAATCTGTCTATCTATATATAAAAGGACCTCCCTCAGGGTATGTTTCTGTTGTCCTGGTAGACAACATGGGCATCAGTGTGCAAATCTAAGTTGGTCAGTTTTAGCAAGCCAGCTGTAGTCCACTGACATTCAGGCTGATTTCTGGCTGCGAGGGCCAAGTTGAGGTCCATGACCTCCTGGAGGACTGAACTCTGCAAGGTTCTCCTGTAGGTTCCAGTTGTCCTTCCCGCTAAGTGACTCCAGGTTTCTATGGGAGGTGCTGATCCCACCAACTTACCAACCACGGTGGTCCAGTGTGCCTTTATTGCAGAGATTTTCTTCACTTTCCCAGTGGGCACTTTTCATTGAGAAGCCTCACAGAGGCCCTCTCTCTGTTGTTCACTCTTGCTCTATCTTCTGGAGCTCATAACCATGGCCTTTATGGCCTCCCCAATGCCTCTGAAGTGTGGATTCAGATACCCAGCGGCCTGCACAGCATGCTCCTGGGTTGCTGGTGCCTGCAGGATTGTTCTGGGCATGCGGTGCTCTGGATAACTTTGGCTATTATTTTCATTATTTGTTTAGTTCTCTTTTGTGATCTCACTGAGTATCTCTTTGATCTGTTTCCTAACTTCTATTATCCTTTTGAGTAATTCAGGTGTATGGCTAATGCTATTCTGCCCCTAGGTGCCCCTTGTATTGGCTTCAGATGAGTTGGGAGTTTAAGGAGGCATTCCGTTCCCTTATTGTCTCATGTTTCTATTTTGTTGGGTATTTGTTTTGTGCTGAGGTTTGTGGATGCTTATTGTGTAAAGACTTCATTGTTAGCATAGAAATCTCTTTAGCTGCTTTACAGTGATGTACTTTGGGTGTGGCTCAATATTGTCCTTTGCCTCAGCCCTAAGATCAAACCACTTTGGTTCATTTGGGAGGAAAGGATGCAGTGTAATTAGCCCAACAACTGAGTTCTCTGGGAACATTCTCTGGTATTTTTAATGTGAAAAAGATAAACTGACTGTTGGCTTAGACACAAATAGTGACAATTATGTGACTCTGGTAATATCAAGTAAATCAACCACAGTAGTATTGTCACAGAAAAATTGAATATTAATATACCACAAGAACCAATTATGTAAAACTCTTAAACCTAGAGGAGAAATCCACACTTATGCTGTAAACATTAAGATAACCCAGGTATTGACTTACAGTTAATATGTACTAAACATGACAGTTATATCTCTACTAATGGTAGAAAAAAAATTCACAATAATTTTACAGTTAGCTAGCAATCAAAGGATTAGCAAAGCTTCAAAGCTACACTGCTAAAGATATAGAGTTTGGAAATGGGGAAATGCAAGAGGAAAAATTTGAAATCTTAAGCTATATGATCTTATACAAAGGATCTTATTAGGCAGTAGAAGAATGTTTATACAATTAGGTAAAGTTAAAAGGAAAAAATAGAAGATAAGAGAAAATAAAGGTAAAAATAAATTATATAGGGAGTAAACCCAAAAGAGGAAAAAATTAAATGGAGAAAAATTTTAAAAAAGATACAAAATAAAGAAAGAAAAGAGAAGCAAAAGAAATAAGAAGCAAGAAAGGACAAAGGAAAATTGTTCACACCTCAATAAACGGATAAAGATGAAAGGAAGAAAGAAAAGAAGAAAAAAAGGAAAAAGCAAACACAATTCAAAAAGACTAAAAACAATGCACACACAGGAAGCAAAAGCAAAAACACTTAAAAATGAACAAACAAAAAGTAGGGCTGGGGATTTAGCTCAGTGGTGCCAGAGCCTGCCTCGCAAGCACGAAGTCCTGAGTTCGATCCCTGGTACTGAAAAACAAACAAACAAACAAAAAAACAAAAAAATTTCTCTGTGATTTCAAACTCCTGTGTTTCTTCTAGGATCTATCATTTTGGGGCAGTGTCCAAGTCAGACCCCAGATTTGCGCGGGATGCAAGCACCAGCAGGCAGTAGGATTATTATGTGCATGAATGCCATGACTCTCAAAGCCAGAGCAATGTGGGCTGAGCCCGGCCTGTGTCTGTGGAGGTAGGATCCGCATCCTGTAGCTTAAATCCCTCAGGTGGTCTCGTCCAGGGTGACTCAGCCCCCTGGCCATGGGTGTCTATCATGGCTTCCTCTCACCAAGGCATCATGGAACTCTAATTCAGAGCCTTGAATTGAAGCTGTTCCAAGGCTGCTCACAACCCTCCTCCTGAATGCCATCCCACCAAGCACTCAGGCCAGGGGATATGGTAGGTGCGTGGACTGAAGCCACTCACCGCCTGCTGCCTATCAGAGGACTCACATTGGAGTAGAATCCGACACTCTCTCTGCAGCCTACAGAACCCCTGATCTGCCCTACCATCACATTTCTTCCTGAAGCCCCCTGGAGTCCCCAGCTTTTGCTTTGTCTCTGTAGATTTAGTCTATCTTTCCTGTGAGCCAGGAGCCAGCAGCCAGGGAGAAAGTGCAGACTGTTCCTTCTCTTCCTTCTCTTCTCCACAGTGTTTTCTGCCTCTTCAATTTCTCTGTAGGTTTTAATTTTCCTGTCAGATATTTCTTGGTTCCCAAGGGTCTACTTCTCTGTCTTATTTCTTCTCCAGGTAGTTATTTTCCAGTGTCTGAATTCTGAATCTCAGAGAGGCTGAGTTATTGTTGCCTACCACTCCACCATTTCCCCAGGGGTCCTGGTCTGAAGTTTTTGCTGAGAAATATGATGATGGGGAAATGACGATTACCTTAAATGTGGCTTGACATGTTTCACTTGTGGCTTTTTAAATTCTATCTTTAACTTTTAATAGTTAGATTATAATAAGCCCCAGAAACAACATTTCAAGTTAAATCTATTTGAGTGTGTTTGAGATGCATTGATCTATACATGCAGCTCTCTCAAGATTTGAGAAAGCCGGGGCCGGGGGTTTAGCTCAGCGGTTCCAGCACCTGCCTCTCAAGTGCAAGGTCCCAAGTTCGATCCCTGGTACCAAAAAAAAGATTTGAGAAACCTTCAGCTTTCACAGATACATCAACTAAACAAAAAATCAATAAAGAAATATAAAAACTGAACCACAGCCTTGAACATATGGATTTAATAGTTATCTACAGATTGTTTTATGCTACAACAGAGTTCACATTCTCTGCAGCACATGGACTTTTCTCCAAAATAGTCCACAAACCTGCTTAAATAATATAAAAGAATTGAAATCACCCCATGTTTACTAGCAGACCATAGTGGGATGAAATTAGAAATTAGTCACAGAAAAAAACACAGTAAATTTAGAAACACCTGGAAACCTAATACCACGCTCTTGAACACCCAGTGGGTAACAAATAAAATTAAGGAAGAAATTGAACAATTTCTAGAAGCAGCTACAATGCCAGTATAACACACCAGAAACTATTGAACACAATGAAAACAATCCTAAGAGGGAAGCTTATTGCAATCAATGCTCGCATTTTAAGAAAGTGAGCTAAAAAAAATAAGCCAGTGAAGAGCCTCAAGATATTAAAAAAAAACAACAACAACCCAAGCCTAAACCATAATTATGGAAGGAAATCATAAAAATTAGAGTGGAAGTTAATGAAATTAAGACTGAAAAAAGCAATATAAAGAATGAATGAATGGAAGACCTATTTCTTTGAAAGAATAAACAAAATAGATGAACCTTTAGCCAAATATACCAAAAGAAAGAGAGAAAAGATGCACATTAATGCAATTAGAAATTAAAAGGATTATGCCAAAACAGAAACCATTGAAATCCAGAAGATGGTTAGTAACTACTGTGAAAAATTGTATTTCAACAAATTGGAAAACCTTAAAGAAGTGGACAGATTCTTAGATGAATAGAATTACCAAAACTAAACTAACAAGACATAAAATCTTTGAACAATCAAATAACAAGCAATGAAACTGAGGTAGAAATAAAATTCCTACCAATTAAAAAAGCCCAAGACCTGATAGATTCACTGCTGAATTCTACAAAACCTTTAAGGATTTTATATCACCTATACTCCTCAAATTCTTCAATGAAATTCAAAAGGAATGTCTTAGTTACTTTTCTCATTGTTGAGACAAACCACCCAACTCTCAAAGTTAAAGGAGGAAAGATTTATTGTCATTCAGTTTGTAGAAGTTTCAGTTCATAGTTGGCTGGCTGCGAGGTAGCACAGCACAGCAGTTGGGTATCACAGAGAAGAAACAGTTCATGGCAGGCAGAAGGCAGGAAAGCAGTGAAGTAGCTAAGAAGCAACAAGTAGCAAGCAAGCACAGCAGCCCTCTTACCATTTCTTATATTCTATCCAGGCTACCCAACCTTAGGGAGGATAGCATTCACACCCAGAATGAGGCACCTTTAATCCTACCCAGAACTATGCCCTTTATCCCAGCATCACACATTCTAGATCCAGCCACCTCTGAAAAGCCCCACCTTTGACTGCATGAGACTTTGGAGGGACATCTAGACACAAACTATAACAGGGAAGGAGTACTGTAGAAAACTACAGGCCAATCTCCTTAATGAACACAGATGCAAAAATCTTCAATAAGATATTGGCAAATAGAATGCAAAGCACCACCAAAAAGATTATACATCATGATCAAGTAGCTTTCATCCCTGGATTGCAAGAATGGTTCAATATACACAAATCAATAGATGTAATACACCACTTAAACAGAAGGCAAGACAAAAAACACATGGTCATGTCAATAGAAGCAGAAAAAGCTTTTGACAAAATACAACACAACTTCGTGATAGAAATCCTAAAGAAAATAGATATAGAAAGACCTTACATGAATCTGATGAAAGCCATTTATAGCAAACCAATAGCCAACATCATAATAAATGGGGAAAAATTGAAAGCTTTTCCTCTAAAATCAGGAATAAGTTAAGGATGCCAACTATCACCACTTCTGTTCAACATAGTACTTGAAACATTGCCAGAGCAATTAGACAAAAGAAAGAAGTGAAAGGGCTGCATGCAGGAAAGGAAGAAGTCAAATTATCATGACTTGAAGATGAAATGATAGTCTATAGAGAAGACCCAAAGAATTGCACTAAAAATCATAGAATTAATAACCAATTTCAGCATAGGAGCAGGATACAAAATCAATATTCAAAAAGTCAATAGCATTCATGTATACCAATAATGAACTCAAGGATAATGAAATTAAGACAATAATAACATTCTTAATAGTATCAAGAAAAATTAAATACCTAGGGATTAATCTCACCAAGGAAGTTAAAGAACTCTGCAACAAAGCACTATAGTACTCTGAAAAAGGAGATCGAGGAGGACATGAGAAAACAGAAAGATGTCCCCTGACCCTGAGTAGGCAGAATCAATATTGTCAAAATGGACGTACTCCCAAAACTGATGTAAAGACTTAATGTAATCTCAATCAAAATACCAACAGCATTAGTCACAGGACAAGAGGGAATAATCATAAAATTTATATGGAACCAGAAAAGACCCAGCATAGAAAAGAAAAGCAGTCCTGGGAAACAAGAGCAAAGCAAGAGGAATCACAATACCTGACTTCAAGTTATACTGCAAAGCAGCAGCGATAAAAAACAAATAGCATGGTATTTGCATAAAACAGACATATGGATCAATAGGAGAGAACAGAGAATACAGAAGCATCCTTACATACCTTGAAGGAAAGATAGTCTATTTAACATATGGTGCTGAGAAAGCTGGCTATCTATATGCAGATTGAAGCTGGACACATATCTCTCACTGTATTAAACTAAAATCAAAGTGTATCAAAGATCTTAACATTAAAATAGAAACCATGAACCTACTGGAAGATAAAATAATAACACTTGAAGTTATAGATATAGGCAAGCACTCTCCCATTTACAAAAGCTTTGTTTCCATTTCTTCCCCTCCATTCTCTTTTTCTTTCCTTTTCCCTTCCCCCTCCCTGCTCCCATGTTCTCCTTCCCATTTGAACATGTTCTTCTTACTTCCCAATATCTATCCTCCATTATGCTCCTTATTTACCCTTTGGGTTTCTCATACAAGGGAAACCATATGATATTTAAACTTATGTGCCCAATTTATCTCACTTGAGATTGTGGTCTTGAGGTGCATCCACTTTCCTGCAAATGACACCAGCTTATCCTTCTTTATGGCAGAGTGGTACTCCATTGTGTATAAATGCATTTTTTATCCACTCATCTTTTGATGGGCATATGGGCTGTTTCCAAGATGTAGCTATTATAAATTGCTATAAACATGGGTATGCATATATCAGTATGGTATGATGCACATAGGTATCTTGGGAAGATACGTAGAAGGGGAATAGTTGGGTCAAGTAGAGCCTCTAGTTCTGTTTTTTTGAGAAATCTCCATATTGATTTCCATTTGTACTAGTATTTGTTTGTACTAGTATACACTCCACCAGGAATGGAGAGGGGTCCTTTTTTCCCAACAGCTTTGCCAGCATTTGTTATTCATTGATTTCTTGATAATAGCCACTTATACTGAAGTGAGATGGGGTTTCAGTGTTATTTTAATTTGCATTTCTGAAATAACCAGTGATGTTGAGCATTTTTTCATGTATTTATTTGCTGTTTGTACTTCTTCATCTAAGAAATGAGTATTCATTTCAGATGTGCATATTTGGATTGGGTCTTTAAATTTGGAGGGTCTGATTTTTTGAGTTCTTTATATATTCTGGATGTTAGTCCTTTGTCTGAGGAATAACTGGTAAAAATTTTTCCCACTCTGAGTTGTCTTTTCACTCTGTTGGTGGTTTCTTTTGTGCAAAAGTTTTTTTTTAATTTGATGTTATTCCAATTGTTCTTTGTAATATTTCCTGTGTGATTGGGGTTTTGTTCATAGTCTTTGCCTACTCCTATATATTCTAGACTTTTACCCATTCGATCTTCCATCAGATTAAGTGTTTCTATTTTTATATTTAGATCTTTGATTCATTTCAATTTTGGTTGGGTACATAGTGAGAGATATGGGTCAAGGTTCAATTTTCAGCATGTGGAAAGACAGTTTTCCCAGGACCATTTATTTAAGAGGTTATCTTTCTTCTAGTGAGGGTGTTTGGACCACTTCTCAAAGATAAGATAGCTGAGTGTGCTTGCAGTTATTTCTGCCATCTTCTATTCTGTTCTATTGATCCTCTGTTCTCTCTCTCTCTTTTTTTTTTTACCATATCATGCTGTTTTTATCACAGTAGTTTTATAGTATAACTTGAATTTGGGGATTGTGATATCCCCTGACTTGCCCTTTTTGCCCAGAAACACTTTCACTATTATTGGTATACTCTGGTTCCATATGAATTTTAGGATGGTTTTCTATAGTTCTGTGAGGAATGCTATTGGTATTTGGGTTGGGATTGCATTAAATATCCGTAATAGTTTTGAAAGTTGGCCATTTTCACTACATTGGTTCTGCCTATCCAAAACAGGGCATATTGTTCCATTTTCAGATATCTTCTTCAATTTCCTTTTTCAGAGTACTGTAGTTTTCAATGTATAGGTCTTTAACTTTCTTTGTTAGATTGCTACATATTTCATTTTTCTTCATGCTATTGTGAAAGGTAATGTGTCTCTAATTTCTCTCTCAGTGAGTTTGTTATTTGTGTACAGGAATCCTATTGAGTTTTAAGTTTGACTCAGTATCCTGGTATGATACTGAATTTGGTTGTTAAATCTAGGAGTCTTTTGGTGAAGTTTTGAGGACCTTCTATGTAGACTACCATGTCATCTGCAAATCATGATAATTTAACTTCTTCCTTTTCTATCTTTATTGCTTGTATTTCTTTCTGTTGTCTACATCAGGTAAAAAAAAAAAAAAAGCCGAAAACCAAGACCAGACCAGGCCACAACAAGCCTTTATTGTAGGGACAATCTGCCGGGCTGTCTCTGAACAAAGGAGAGACAAAAGCAATATGGCTGGGGCAGGGAGCGCTTCTTATAGGAGCTGGTGTGGGGTTAAGTGAGGTAGTGGCTAGGGACTGGAGGAGCCTGTGACTTCACTAGTTGCTAGGAGGAGAGCAAGTATTAGATTACTCTTTTGGGGGGGGAATAGGGGCATGTTGGGAAGAAGGTAGCTATTATATACATCAGCCACCCCAAATCAGAGGGAAATTTATCAATCTAATTGCTGTGGTGAATGTTGCCAAAACTATATTGGACAGGAGTGGTGATAGTGGGCATCCTTGTCTTGTTCCTGATTTTAGAGTGAAAGCTTTCAGTTTTTGTCCACTTAGTATGATTTTGGCTGTTGATTTGTCATGGATAGTTTTTCTCAAGTTGAGATAAAGATCTTCTATTCCAATTTTCTGTAGAGTTTTTTTTTTTTTTTACCATGAATGGGTGTTGGACTTTGTCAAATGCTTTTTCTGCATCTATTGAGATGATCAGATGGTTTTTGTCCTTGGCTCTGTTAACATAATGTATAACATTTATTGCTTTGCATATGTTGAACCATCCTTACATCCCTGGGATGAATCCTACTTGGTCATGGTGGATAATCTTCATGATGATTTGCTGCATTCTGTTTGCCAGTATCTTATTGAGGATTTTTGCATCTATGTTCATTAAGGAGATTGCCCTGTCATTCTCTTTTTTGGTTGGATCTTTTTTTTTGATTTTGGTATCAGGGTAATGCTTGTTTCCAGGAATGAATTTGTGACTATTGCTTCCCTATCAATTCCATTAAAGATTTTGAGGAGTAGTGGTGTTAGGTTTGCCTTGAAATTCATGTAGAATTCAGAAATCCATTCACCAGGACCTGGGCTTTTCTTTGTTGGTGGTTTTAAAATTACTTCTTCAGTTTCATTTACTAATAATGGATTATTTCAGAATTTGTCAGGAGCAATGCTACATAATTTTAGGGAAAAATCATTTGGTTAGGCCTAGTTCTCCTGCCTACAGACCAGCTATGACATTTCAAGACATGATTGCATCTTGGCTTCTGGTCACAACTGAGACCTCAAGGATCCCGCCATGCTGTGATGTTCCAGGGCAAGACCACACCTGCTGGAGACATCATGGGAGGAACCAAATCTTCGTCTGCATAGTTCCTCCTGGATGGAGGAATTCCGTCACTCCCCAGTTATCTGTTACTTTTGTTTCTCCCTATGTACTGAATAAAAGATGTGGCAAATTGGGGGGGGGGGCGGGGGGCGGGGGTTGTTGTCTTTGCCGCCCAGAGCAGCACTGATTAAGCCCAAAGCTCAGCTTCTCCAAATCTCATTTTTCCTACCTTTCCTGTATAAGTCAATTCACCTTGTGCTGCTGTGGCTCACAGGAGAGTAGGACTTACTGCAGAAGTTCTAGTAATGTCCCCTTTCCCAGTTCCTTACAAGAATTTTCAAAACTTCTCGATTCAGCTTTGGTAATTATATGTATTTAGGAATCTGCCCATTTCTTCTGTATTTTCCATCTAATTAGAGTGAGTACAGGTTCTCAAAGTAGGTATTGATGATCCTCTGGATTTCTGCAGGATCCCTTTTGATTTCACCCTTTTCATTTCTAATTGCATGGATTTGGGTCTTTTCTTTCTTTTTTTGATAAGGTTGGATAACTATTTTATTTAATCTTTCAAAGAACCAGCTCTTCGATTCATTGATTCTTTATATTTTCTTAGTCTTAATTACATTAATTTCTTCTCTGATTTGTATAATTTCCTCCCTCAGATGCACTTCAGGTTTAACTTGCTCTTCTTTTTCTAGAAGTCTGGTGTTCAATATTAGGTTATTTATGTGAGCTTGCTCTGTGTTTCTGATGTGGGACTTCACTTAGAAATTTCCTTCATAGGACTCTTTTCACTGCATCCCATTGTTGTGGCAGAGCAGAGCAGCTCAGTGCTAGAGCAAGTGTTACAGCTCAGTGTCACAGCTAAGTGCCACAGTTCTGAGGCACAGCTGAGCTTTACAGCTCAGTGTGGTGGCTCTGAGCACAGCTCTCATAATCTGAAGACTCAAGAATCCAATGGTCAGTTGAAGAGGTGGAAAGAAAAACCTTTATGACACCGGCAAGCCCCCGGTGGGCTCAGAGGAGTCCGAGCACTCTACCAGAAATGAGAGCATCCTTATATAGTGATCTACAGGGTAGGTGAGCATGCTCAATGAAGCAGGGGGGTGGCGTTACAGAACGTTCCTGAAACACATGCCATGTGAGCATGCTCACTGAAGCATGGAGTGTAGTTACAGAACATTCTGAAAGGTCACACAGTTCAAACAGCCACAAACCATTCTGATACATTGGGAAGGAGCCCAGCAGCACAAACTTACATTTCCCAAACAAATCATTCTGTGAGGGAAAAAATGGAAGCAAGGCCAGGGCCTGTCTTGTTGGATAGCACTTCTCTATCACCATAAGTTCCAGTATGATATATTGGCACCATCCTTTAATTGTCAAAACTGTCTAATTTTTCTTTAATTTCATCTGTGATGCACTGGTTGTTCAGGAAGGTGTTATTTAATTTCCATATGTTTAAGTAGTTGTTGTGGTTACTTTTGGCATTGATTTCAAATTTCATTGCAGAATGATCTGATAATATACATGGGATAATTTCAATTCCTTTGTGTTTACTGAAGTATGTTCTATAAGCTAATGTGTGGTCTGTTTTGGAGAAAGTTCTGTGTGCTGCTGAGAGGAATGTGTTTTCTGTTTTTGTGGGGTGGAACACTGTATATATCTAGGTCCATTTGTTCAAAGGTTTGGCTCAGCTGTGATATTTCTTTGTTGATTTTTTTGCCTAGATCTGTGTATTTTGTGACAGTGAGGTATTGAGGTCCCCTATGACAATTGCATTGTTTATCTGATTTTTCATATCCAACAGTGTTTGTTTTACATAGTTGGGTGTGCTGGTATTTGATGCATATATATTTGTGATTCATGTCTCTTCCTTTTGGGTTGTTCCCTTAACAAGTACATAGTCACCTTTTTTTTCCACTGACTTTATTGGTACATTTTAGGTACACAACACAGTCACATTCACCATTGGGATCCTGCACCTCCACATGATGTATCCTGGTTCCCACTTCTTCCCCGTCCCCTGCCCTCCCCCACCCCCTCCACCCCTCCCCATCCACACAGACCCCTCCTCCATCCCTTTCCTTTTCTCATAGTTTTTCTTTTCCCTTCCTTCCTTTCCCCCACCCCTCCCACTTCCCCCACCCCCCTAGACCCTTTCTTCCTATTTCCCAATATCCATTATACATTTTGATCCTTATTTACACTTTTAGTTTTTCACACCAGAGAAACTATTTGGTATTAGTGACTGAAGAGTTAGTGAATATTAGTGACCTTCTTTGTCTTTTCTGATCAGTCTTCGCTTGAAACCCACTTTGTCTCCAAACAGAATGGCTACTCTTGCTTTTTTCCTCCTTTCACATAGAGTATTGTTTTCCACCCTTTAACTTTCAGTGTATAAATTTCTTTTTGAGTTAAATGTGTTCCTAGTATACAGCATATTGTTGGATCTTATTTCTTGATCCATTCTGCCAACATGTTTCTATTCATTGGTGAATTGAGAGTATTTACACTGATGGTTAAAACTGATATGTATTGACATCCTTGCCATATTATTTTCCTGTTGTTGATTCCCTTTCTTTCCCTTCTTGGGTTGTTTCCTTTCTTTCCTGGTGGATTCATTCTATGGAATTCATGGAATTGTTTTCATTGTCTTTTTCTAGAATGTCCTTCAGAACTTTCTGGAGTGCTGGTTTGGTGGTTGTGAATTTCTTCAGGTGTTGTTTATCATAGAAGTATCTTATTTCTCCATCAATTTTGAAGCATAATTTTGCAGGTTGCATTAATCTGGATTGGAGGTAGTTTTCTTTTAGGGCTTGAAATACTTCACTCCAATCTCTCCTTGACTTAAGAGTTTGGGTTGAGAAGTCTGCTGTGATCCTGATGGGTTTTCCTTTATAGGTGATTAGTTTCTTTTCTCTAATTTTAATATTCTGTTCTCATGTTAAATTTCTGGAATCTTGACTATTATACGTCTTGGTGTAGTTTCATTCTGATCATGGATAATTGGATTTCTATATAACTCATTTATCTGCATGTCAAATTCTTTTTGCATACTTCAAAAGTTTTCTGGTATTACTTCTGTGAGCAAGTTTTTTATACCCTTGGTGGTATCCTCTGATTTTTCATTGATTCTGATTAATCTTATGTTATTCTTCTTTGCATCATCTAGAAGCTATTGGATTGATTTTTTCATGGCCCCTCGCTATTTTTAAGAAGTCTTTCATTTGATAATTGCTAACTGCTAAACTGTCTTCTGGATCTGATATCCTACTTTACATTGGTTGATTCTGCTGCATATACTTTCAACAGAAGTTTTAATCTCCTAAAAATCTGTTTTATAGAAACCAGTTCTTTCTTCTGTGGTGCATTCATGGTTTTCATCACTTTCCTAAGCTCCTCTATTGTTCTTTTTGTCTGTATCTGTTCTAGATTCACTAACCATGTCCCTCTTTATGGTCATCATCTCCTAAGTTATCTGTGTAATCATTTTGATTTGTTTTTTTCTAGAGATTCATTCACTTGCTTTGTTACTTCTGATGCTACAATTTCAGAAAGTTCAGCTGGGTGTCTTTTGATTTATTCTACCTCAATGTCCCCTGGATTTGCCTTGGGCGAGCTGGGGGTCTGGGGTTGCATCTTGCTTCCATGTTTTCTCATTTTCTATTTTAAATTTTGCTTTCTGCTTTGATGCTTGAAAATTGCTTATGGTAGGTAGCTAACTTTGAGACCTCTTTAGAAAATGACTACTTTTCAGAGATGTGTTTTTGGCACAGCTGCATTTTGCCTTTTGAATTTGTCCCAAGATCTTGTCTCTTCAATTTATTAGGGATGAAATGTGGTGTCTGTTTGGCCTACTACACAGTTCTTTGGTACTGGACTATGGTATTTTTAAGACCCCAGACAATCTTGATATTGGCATACAAGATAGAACAACTGACCACAACAACTACATCATTTTGGCCAAAGAAATACAATCAGTAATAACAATAGCATCAAGCACAGTCCTGAAAATGACAAACTGTGATAGCTATTAATTTGACTCTTTTAACCATAGGTACAATATTTATAGTTATATAACAAAATCAAAAACAAATCAGAAAATTATATACATCCACTCAGTAGGTGATTTTACTCTCAGGGAAGAAAATTTAAAAGGGTAAGAGGGAAAGATAGAGAAATAAAACAAGAGAAAGAGATTAGAAGCAAGACTGAAGGACAAAGAAAGATTCCCCAAGCTTCATTAAATTGGTGAAGAAGACAAGAGGGAAAGAAAGAATAAAAAACCAAAAACAAGAACAAAACAAAACAAAAAGACTAAAAACAATGTTCACATTCATAAAAAAGCAAAAACAAGAAAAGCACAAGTGAACAAAAAAAGCAAGGAACAAAAGAGATTTTGTAAAAAATCAATTGAATTTCATGAGTGGATTTATCTCTAGGGTGAGACTTCCCATTCTGAGCTGTAGGACACACCCCTGCTGGGTCTGTCTTGGAATTTCTTTTCTTATCATGGCTATTTGGGGTCTTATATTCCTTGCTTGTATTTATGATAACTTCTTTACCTATGTTTAGAAAGTTTTCTTCTATTATTTCTGCAAATAAGTTTATAATGCCATTTGTGCTGTCTTCTGATTTTTCACTAATTCTAATTAATTTTGAATTGCACATTTTGCAAATACAACATTTTCTTCATCCATTTATGATGCCATGGGCTGGTACAGACCCCTCTGCTCCTCCAGAAGCCTTATATAGGGAAATTGAGGCCCAGAGAGGGGACTGGAAGCAAGACCTGCCCTGGAGGGGAAGCCACTCCTCATTCCTCCCCAGTGACCTTACAGAGCACCCCTCCTGGAGAGTTTCTGTCTCAGATTGGGATCACGTGAGACAACTGCTCTTATTCTTTTGTTTGCTTGCTTGTTTTTCATTGACAAAAAAAATTGCATTTATTTATGGTAAAATGTGTGGTTTTGATGTATATGTCCATTATGGAATGGCTAAGTTGAGTTAATTAATATGTGAATCCCACATACTTAGTAATTTGTTTGGTTTTTGGTGTGGTGAGAACACTTCAAATCTACTTTTCCATCGATTTTCTTTCTTTTTTGGGGGGGGGCAGGTACTGGGGATCGAACTTGGGTCCTTGCACTTGCACAGCAGGTGGTGAAACCACTGAGCTAAATCCCCAGCCCATTCTATCAATTTTCAACAATACTCTATATAGTTGCCAACTATACACACCATAATGCAAAACACATCATTCTCCTCTCCGGCTGAAAGTTTGTGTCCTTTGATGAATATCTCCCCATACTCTCCCTCCATTCCTCAGCCCCCAGGAACTTCCCTTCTGTCCTTTGCTTTGATGAGATCAAATTTTTTAGATTCCACCCACAAGTGAGATCATGTAACATTTGTCTTTCTATGCCTGGCTTATTGCACTTAATGTAATGTCTTCTAGGTTCATTCAGCTGTCACAAATGTCAGGGTTCCCTTCTTATTAAAGTTTTGGTGGTATTCCATTATAAGTATGTGAGTATTCATATATATATATGTATATATATAATGATTTTAAAAATAAAATATTTATTACAATAAACTATATTGCCATTAATTCCCTGAAAATACTCCCCTTACATCCTTTTGCTTAGAACACATTTATCTCACTGTTCTTGCCATTTTCTGAAGGAGTTCTGGAAGTCCTCTTTTGTAAGTGTCATTATGACTGTCTCCACATGTTGAATTTATTCAAAATATTTATGACAATTTCTGTCAAATAAAAATAGGACAGTGTGCCCTCATCCATCTTATTTGCTGGATCTGACACCGTGCAACTTCTGGCTCTTTCCTGAAGTCAAGATGACCATGAAAGGGAAACATTTTTAATTAATTCAGGGCATGGAGGCAGCCACAAAGTGCAACCAATGACACTCATGAAAGAGGACATCCAGAACTGCTTCAGAAAGTGGCAAGAACAATGGGATACATGATTTTGAAAGGAGGGAGAGTATTTTGGGGGGGATTAATGACAATGTGCTCTTACTGTAATAATATTTTGTAAAAGTTTGAATATTCATTGCATTTTGTGATCACTCCCCACATCCACTTTTCCTGTATCTATTCATCCACCAATGGCTGCCCCTTGACTGTTGTGCTTAGCTTTGCAGTGGACATGGGACTGTGGATGTCCCTTCCACGTGCTGACATCGTGTCTCTTGACTAGGTACCAGAACTGAGACTGCTGAGCTATATGGTAGCTCTTGTTTTGGGTTTTTTTTTTGGTACCAGGGATCGAACTCGGGAACTTGCCCTTGCGAGGCAGGCGCTGGAACCACTGAGCTAAATCCCCAGCTTGTTTTAGTTTTTTGAGGAACCTCTGTGGTGTTTTCTATAATTCCTATACTAATTTTCATTCGCACTAACAACATACAAGGGCCCTCTTTTCTCCACACTTCCTTGCCACTTGCTTTTCTTCTTTTGATGCTAGCTGTTCTGACAGGTGTGTGGTGATAGCTTATTATAGTTTGAATTTGTGTTCCCTTGATGATTACTGAAACTGAGCATTTTGTCCATATATCTGTTGGCCATTGGTATGCCATCTTTTGAGAAATGTTTATTCCAGTCCTTTGCTTATTTTTAATTAAGCTGTTTGTTTTCTTGCTATTGGGTTATTTGAATTCTTTATCTATTTTGGATATGAACTTCCATCAGATATATGGCTTAAGAATATTCTCTCCCATTCTGTAGGTTGTCTCCTCACACTGTTGATTGCTTCCTTCTGTGCACAGAAGATTTTCAGTTTGATATAGTCCTAGTTACCTATTTTTGCTTTTATTGCTGATGCTTTTGGGGATCACATCCAAAACCCATTGCTCAGACCAATGTCGTGGAGCTTACCTATTTTCTTCTAGTGGTTTTGCAGTTGCAAATATTACAGTTGAGTCTTCAATTCACTTTGAGTTGGTTTCTGTAGATGGTATGAATCAGGGACTAATTGCATTTTTCCCCATATAGATATTCCATTTTTCCAAAACCACTTATTGAGGAGAATGTCCTTTATCCATACTTCTTCTAGGCATTTTTGTAAAAAATCAATTGAATTTCATGAGTGGATTTATCTCTAGGGTGAGACTTCCCATTCTGAGCTGTAGGACACACCCCTGCTGGCGGGTGCCCTGGGTCTAAAAGAGCTGTGTTCCCCTCAGGGCCAAACTTGGGGGAATCCTGGGCTCTGGAAGGCCAGGAGACAGGTGGCTAGACAGCTGTAGGTATGATCAGTCACTTGCCTGGTGAGTGTATAGCATTTACTGGAAGAATTTGAGGGGACCTGTCACTCACCTGCCCACTCCAATGATTATTCCAAACCTGGGTCAGCTAGAATGGCAAACCCCCTTCATTCAGGTCTCTGGAAGTATTATAGAAGTTCCTTTTTTTTTTTTTTTTTTTGGTACCAGGGATCGAACTCAGGACCTTGAGCTTGAGAGGTAGGCAGTGGAACCACTGAGCTAAATTCCTGGCTCCATCTGGAGGTATTATAGACAGATGAGTTAGGTAGAAATATTATACGCAGTCAGATAGGGCTAGGTCCTCCATAGGGTCAGGACAAAGGTGAAACACACCACAGCAGGAACCAGAGACACGTTGGCTGAAAACCAGGCCTCAAGATAAAGACAAGATGACCAGACCTGCACACTTCCTCAGAGAACAAACACTGACCCTAATGAAGTCTAGATAGACATCAGCCACCCAGGTGGGTGACCAGAGACCTCTGGACCCACCACTTCCTAGGAGAATCTTTGTTCTTTCCATCCACGCTTGTTATGTGACTCGTTTCCCAGCTGGACCATCATTACATAAAGGACTGTACCTGTAACCTTATTGGATGATCGTGGCTGTGGCCCACGTTGTACCCATGTGGGTTTCACCCTATAAAACTCCTCTGTAAATGGGGTCCCCGGGCTACTCCCCCTCCAGCCCCTCAGGAGCTTTCCTATCAATACATAGCTTCCTACTCTTAACCTCCGTCGCTCCTAGGACTCGCTGTTTGATTTCTAGAGAACAAGAACTCGGCGTATCATATAGGTAACATGCTGGGAGAGATAATATTTCATATTCCATCTCCAGTATTATTTCCTGTAATAAGGGAAATAAGGGCAGCTCTGCAGGCTGAGAAGCTGGCTGGGAGAATTGTGCTCACAGCAGATGGGGCTGGAGAGGGGCACAGGCCAAGAGCTTCTGGGGGCCAGGGAGGGTTATGGTGCACTTTGGGTTTCCGGGCCAAGAATCCGCTCTGTACACTAATGGGTGTGGGGGGTGTGTGTAGGGATGAGGATGGGAAGAGGGCAGCAAGGAGTCCAGGCAGAGGCTTTGGCCCTGACTCCATGGAGATGGAGGTGACTTGGCCCAGGGGGTGGATGGGAAGAAGCCAAAGGGGCTATGGGATATCAACTAGAGAGAAGATTGAGCCAAGAGGAACTGGGGCCTTGGGGGAGGGGCTGTGGCATCCTGCCAGCTCCGGGATTGGCCCTTAAGTGCAGCCTAGAGGTGCTGGTGAGGGGGGGACCCAGGGGTAGGACAGCTGGGGGTGCTGACCAGCCTGGAGCCCGGTGGCCCTTCTGTGTAGCAGGGAGGTATCAGAAAGCCCTAAGGGACAGGGCCTCATTTCCATTGGCCTCTGCAAACCTAGCCCAGTGCCTTGGGATCAGGCTCTCTAGCACTAACTACCAAGATAGTGGCAGTGGCCACACAGAGTGGCCCGGGCCTGGGGGACAGAATGGAGGGCCTGGCTGGGCAGGGTGGAGGCCACAATGCCCCACTTCCCCATGGCTTTGCCCTCTGAGTGATGCCCCTGCTCACAGCTCTGGCCCTGAAGAGGGCGGCTCAGCCCTGGATATCCCCTGTGTGCTTCCAGAAATGCAGGCCTGGGAAGCTGGCTTGGCACCCATTGAAAACCACCAGCAAACTGCCAGTGGCAAAACACCACATCAACATGGCTTCTTGCAAAATACTGGAAATAACCATTGTGGTATTGCCCAATAGTGGAGCGAGGCCCATGTGCGGGGCTGGACAGCCCAGGGCCTCAGATGGTGAGTCCTGCCAGCCTGGGAGTTCCCGCTGTCTGGGCCAGATTCCTCCATGGCCACTTGGAACAGTGGAGGGGAACAGAGTCGGGGGACCCAGGGGACCACAAGCTCTTTCCCCTCCCACCAGTAGGAAGTGTTTACGGCCCGAGCCGGTCTGCTCCTGGCAAGCTCCCGGCTCCTGTGGCCAGCAGGCTGTTGCCTTTGGGGTGGAAGCTGAGCCCTGAATCCGCTGGGTCAGCAGGCCCCAGCTGCAGGACAGACCCTAGGCCTGGCAGGGTAGGTGAGCAGGAGCCTGTCCCGCCCGAGTCCTCCTGGACCTTCCAGGTGGTGGCAGTGACACAGCCTCTGAGGAGGGGAGCGTGGCCATGGCTGGTCGTTTCATCCAGGGGACATCAGCTTCCACTCCGAGGTGAAGGTTCTTGCTCGGGGCCTCACTGTGGGGCCGTGGGAGTCCTGTCCTGGGTTTCTGCCTCCCAGCAGCTCCTCACCCTGCCTCATGACAAGAGCTTTGAGAAGCTGGATTCGACGGTGATTCCACTGTCCATCAGACAGTGCCAAGTGCTGGATGGTGATGGCAGGGGAATACAAAGCAGGGCTTAGCAAAGTTAGAGACACAGAAGAATAAAATGCCTTTACTTTCCCTGGACGCTCAGCACCCCCTCAGTTAGCCTGGCGTGTGCTGGCCCATTGGCAGGTGTTCTCATGCACTTTTTCACAGTTTGCATCTATACAGTATTTTTAACTATTGCAATTGTGCTGTGTTCTCTCTGTCCAGCCAAAACTTGGTAACCTCTATCCATCATCTCCCCATTTCTCCTCCCCACTCTCACCTTTAGCCCCTGGGAACCACCGTCCTACTCTACTTCTGGGTGTCCAGCATTTTTAGATTCACATGGAAGGGTTACCATGAGGTATTTGTTTTCTGTACCTGGCTTATTTCACTTAACATACTGCCCTCTAAGTTCACCCACATTTGCAAAAGACAGGATTCCCTCCTTTCACCTGCTGTGCACCAGTACCACATTTTCTTTATGCATTTCTCTGAGGATTGGCTCTGAAGTTGAACCCCCACCTTGAATATTGTAAATAATGCTGCACAGTACTTCTCTGACTTATGCTTTGGATAATTTGAATTTACAGCCAGGAGTGGGACAGCCAGGTCACATGGTAGCTCTGTTTGACGTTTGTTGAAGGACCTCCATAGGGTTTCCCACAATGGCTACACAAATGGACATTCCCCCAACAGTGTGCAAGGGCTCCCTCTTCTCCATATGCCCATCAATGCTGTGGTCTTTTTATTGTTTGTTTTGTTTTGTTAATAGCCATTCTGAGTGATGTTACATGATATCTTGCATTTTTCCAAAGTTTAATGTTGATCATTTTTCATAGACCTATTGGCCCTTTGTATACGTTCTTTGTTTTGTTTTTTTGTTTTTTTTTTTGTGGTACCAGGGATCGAACTCGGGACCTTGCACTTGTGAGGCAGGTGGCGGAACCACTGGGCTAAATCCTCAGCCCTGTATATGTTCTTTTGAGAATGTCTCTTTAGGTTATTTGAGAATTTAAAAAATTAGGTTATTTGTGTTTTTCCTATTGAGTTGTTTCTCATATACTTTGAATATTAAACTCTTAGCGGATGTATGATCTGAAAATATTTTCTTCCAGTATTTAGGATGTCTTTTCAATCTGTTAATTGTTTATTTTGCTGTGCAGGAGATTTTTGCTTGATGTAGTCCATTGTCTATTTTTGCTTTCCTTGCCTGGATTTTTTGGAGTTCTATTAAAAAAGAAATCATTGCCTAGATGAGTGTTGTGGACTTGTTCCCCTTTATTTTCTTCTAGCTTTTCTTTGATGCGAATTTTAAAATTACTGATTGAATTCCTTTCTTGTTATTGAGTATTTTCTACTTTTTCATTCTTGTTAAGTTAGCTGCTTCTCTGAAGTTGTCCAATTTGTTGGCATACAACTGTACATAGTAAATGTTTTCTAATCCTTTAATTCTGTGGCATGAAATTGTAATATCTCCTCTTTTATTTTTTATTTTATTTATTTGAGTCTTTTTTTGTTAGTCTAACTGAAGTTTTGTTGATTTATCTTTTTTAAAGCTTAGTTTTGCTGATCTTCTCTATTGATTTTCTAATCCCCATTTCATTTATTCTGCTCTGATCCTTACTGTTTCCTTTCTTCTACTAACTTCGGGCTTACTTTATTTTCCTTCCCTATTTCCTTGAAGTGTAACATCAGGTTATTTATTTAAGAACTTTGTATCGCTAAGAACTTATTTCTTAGAACTGCTTTTGCTGTATCCCATAGTTTTGATAGGTTGTATTTCCATTTTCATTTGTCTCAATACACATTAAATTTTCCCCTTTAATTTCTTCTTGGTCCCACAGTTGTTCAGCATGTTATTTGATTTCCACATATTTGTTAATTTTCCAAAATTCCTCCCATTTTTTATTTCTAGTTTCAAACTCTTGTGGTCAGAAAAATTACTTAATATAATTTTAAGCTTCTTAAATTTGTTAAGACTTATTCTGTGGCCTAACATACGATCTATCTCAGAGAATGTTCCAGATGTGCTTTTGGATGAAATGTTATATGTGTGTCTGTTACATCTGTTTGGTCTAAAGTGTTGTTCAAATCCAATATTTCTCCATTGATTTTCTTTCTGGATTATTTGCTGACAGTAGGGTATTGAAGTTCCCCACTGTATTAATTAGGGCTCACTAGAGGAACATATATATATTCAGATACAGTCATGTCATCATCTTCTGGAGCATCACCATAACTCTTCAAACCCCAAATTCTGGCCTGAATTTCTTGTGACTCCATTTCCTATAGAACCACTGGTCCCAACCTCTCGTGTCTAGCAGCGGAGCCCTCCTTGAGTGAGTGCTGCTTCTCCAAGCAGCTGGCTCACAGTGCATTGGCAACATAGCTCTCTGATTCCATCCCATGAGTTCTTCACCCACCTCATGACTGCTACAGGAAGTTTCCATTAAATCCAGTGTTAATTGAAGACTTCCAGGACAGGAGTGGCAACAAAAATGATGACAGCTAAGAGTGACAGTCCACACAAAAGTGATGAAAAACTGCAGGCACCAAAATCCAGAAAACTTTTCTTCATTTCACACAAGTGCATTAAATATGTCCATTACGACACACGAAGTACTGAATTACGTGCACAAGCACATCTCTTCCTATCAGGTGCACATGTTACTTGAGTGTCGTGTCTGCTCCGATCAGTCGGTCCCTCAGCAGTAAGTCTCAAGTTCATCTGTTTACATTTCATCCAAAGGCACCAAATACTTAATTATGGTTCATATTATCATTTATTTTAAGTATTAATGTCAATAATATTTATTTATATTTAATTATATATTACTGTTACTATTGTATAATGCAATACATCTGTCATGTGTTGCAATGGACATACTAAATGCATCCATCTGGTTGGTACTTATTTTGAGGGTAGAGTGGGTCTTATATTAGGAGTATTCTGAAAAATCATACTAGGGCTTATTTTCCAGTTAGGTCTTATTTTCAGGGAAATATAGTATATCTATATATAGATAGGTGAATAGAGAGAGATACAGATGATATGTAAAGGATTTACACAGTAGGCTACAGTTACCCCCTGCAGAGTCAGGGGTGGAAGAAAGCAAAATGGCCTGGAGAGCCAGAGAGTCCAGTTGAAGGTCAATGGCCTGGAGCTCACGGCAGAGTCCCGGGTGAGTCTGTGTCAGGAGGCTGAAGGGTCTGTGTTGGAAGCCTGGAGACAGATGTCCAAAGGTGATGGTAAAGACCAGAGCTCTTCCAAAGAAGCAGAAGCGACACTTCCTTCTTTTCCTTTTTATCCCATCCAGGCTACAAGCCTATTGGTCAGTGCCACCCACACCCAGGGTGGGGCTTCCATTTTTGGTAAATCCATCATCCAGATACACCCAGAACTCTGCTAAACCAACCAGCTAAGTGTTTCTTATTCAAGTTGACACCGTGGTTAACTGTCACTGCATGCACTCGGTCTCTCTCTTCAGACCTATTAATATTTGCTTGACATATTTAGTTGCCCTGATCTTGAATGTTATATATTGTTTATGAATTGGCTCCTTAATCATTAGATAATTCTTTCCTTTTTTTCTGTTTTTATCTCCCCTCACTTTTTTTTTCAGTACTGGGATTGAAATGAGGGGCATTCTACCACTAATCTACATCCCCAGCCCTTTTTACTTTATTTTTCAAATTTTGACCTGGGATCTCAATAAGTTGCTTAGGCAGGACTCATACTTTTGATGTTCCTGCCTCGTCCACCTTCCTAAGTGCTGGCAGTCACTTGTGCCCACCTTGGATAATTATTATTTCTCTCTCTCTCTCTCTCTCTCTCTCTCTCTGTCTCTCTCCCTCTCCCTCTCTCCCTCCTTCCCTCCCTCCCTTTCCCTTTCCCTCCATCTCTTTCTCTCTCCTCTTGCAGTTTTCTATTTAAACTCTATTTTATCTAAGCTTAGGTACTCCTTCTCTCTTTTGGTTTCCATTCACATGGAATATCTTTTTCTATCCCTTCAATTTTAATCTCTGTAGGTCTTTAAATGTGAAGTTCATTTCTCACAGGCAGCATACAGTTGGACCTTGTTTACTTTAAAAAAATCTATTCAGCCACTCTGTCTTTTGATTGGAAAATTTAATCCATTTGCATTCAAGGTAATTACTGATAAGCAGGGACTTCCCACTGCCTTTTGAGTAACTGTTTTCTGGTTATTTTGTGGATCCGTCATTCCTTTCTTCCTCTCTTGCTGTCTTCCTCTGTTGTTAGAAGATTTTTCTCTAATGGTATGTTTGATTCCTTTGTGTCTTTTGTGTATCTACCACAGGTCTTTGCTTTGTGATCACCATGATGTTTGCATAAAACATTTAGAGTTATTACAGGATACTTTAAACTAGTAACAACTTGATCTTTAATTTAAAAAAAACTATGCCTTGTTATTGTCTTCCCCACCACATTTTGTGCATTTGATGTCATAGTTTACATCTTTTTATATTGTATGTTCCTTAAGAATTATTATGGCTATTATTATTTATAATCATGTTATCTTTTAATCTTCATACAAAAGATACAGTGATAAATACTATCATTACCATATTAGAGCTTCCTGTATCTGATTATGTAGTTTCTTTTAACATTCAATTGTATACATTCATGTTTCATATGACTAAGGAGTGTCCTCTTCAGCTTGAATAACTTCCATAACTGCTTCTTGTAAGGTGGGTGTAATGGCAATAAACTACACTCCATCTTAGCCAAAAGGCTGAGAAGCAATGTAATGGTGATAAACTCTTTCAATTTTGTTTGGGGAAGATTTGGTCTGTTTGTTTTGTTGTGTTTGGGTTTTTGTTTTTTGGATTTTTTTGGTTTTTTGTCTGAGCCAGGATCTTGCTAAGTTGCTCAGTTTGGGCTAGAAGTTTCTATCTTCCTGCCTCAGCCTCCCAGAGTGGTGGGAGGTTTGTATCACCAAGTTCCTGTAACATTTTGTATGTATTTTCCCCTCTCTCCTGGCCTACATGGTTTCTGCTATGAAAGCCACTGTTAGCCTTATTGGAACTCCCTATATGCTATTTGCTTCTTTTATTATTCTCCTTCTTTAACTTCTATATTTCAAATACTAGATTTCTCTTGCTGCCCATATATCCTGCTGACTGTTCTTTTTTTTTCCTGATTCAATGTGTTTATTCTCCATTTTGTTGTTGTTGTTGTTGTTGTTGTTCTGACATAGGGAACTCTCTTCTGGAACTCCAGGCTCTTGTCTCTAAGTGGTTGTCATTAATGGTGTTCCTCAATACATCCAGCCTTTAGGCTCCACTTTCTACCATGTGGCTTGTCTCCTTCACTTGTTCTTCTCTCATATCTTCTCCTCATGAAGTCCTCCATCAATTACTCCAACCAGTCTCTACCTTCTAATAGTCCATTTGGTTATGAACTCAATTGATCTATCCTGCTGACTGTTTATAAATTCTTTTTTCCTTTTTTTCCTGCAACTGTACATTTTCCAATAATTCATCTTTGAGTTCCTAGATTCTTCATTCTGCTTGATCAATTCTACTGGTGATACTTTTTATTGTAATGTACATATTGGTCATTGTATTCTTCAGCTGAAGGACTTCCATCCTTTAAATTTATTTCAATTTCTCTATTGTATTTCTTATTTCTATTATCACATTATTTTCCTGATTTCATTGAATTGTTCCTCTGTATTTTCTTGAAGTTTGTTCTGCTCCTTAAAATGCTTATTTTGGATTCTTCGCCAGGCAATCTATACATCAGCATTTCTTTAGGGTCAGCTACTGGGAAATAACTGTGTTCTTCAGGTGGAGATGTGTCCCTTAGTGCTCCCTGTTTCTTGTAGCATTATGTGAATATCTGCATATGTGAGGGAGATGTTATGGGCTGGTTTATAGGTCACCCCGTGACCTGCTTCTAACCAGGGCTGCCCTCTTAATGGCACATTTAGCTACAGTGCCCCCATGATTCAACCACCTTTCAACCACCTACCTATGATTGCATGGGTCTTTGGGGGGTAGCTAGATATTAGCCATAACACTTCTTAACCAACCAGCTCTGAGAGCCCTGATGAAAGCTCTCATGTTCTCCTGTCCCTCACCCCCACCCCAGATTAAGGGTTAGTTCATTAGTTGTGGCAATGCCCTGCCCCAAAAGGCCTTCACACAGCCTATTCCCCTTGCAGGATAGACAAGGGCCCAAGAAGGCCAGGAGCTGTCCATGAGGAGATGAAGGGAAATGAGGGTGGGTTCATCGCTACCATCAGCTGCAAGTTCTCCTGGATGTAGGGGTGAGAGGCAGTGGGTCTGGGCTGGTCTCAAGCTGAGACCTCAAGATGAGGATGTCACCCCAGGGCAGGCCTGAGCCACACAGCAGAAGCAGAACAGAGCCCCCACCAGCCAGGCTCCAAGAGCACAGCTGCAGAGGCAGGACAGCTGGTCAGCAGGGAGCAGCAGCTATGAGCATGCCCAGTGTGGACAAGCAGGGCTGTTGGAATGAACCACAGTGGGGTTGGAGAGGGAGAGGGGGCCACGTGGTGCCCAGCATTCCCACACAGAGAGCTCTGAGGAGCCTGCGGTTTCCATCCTCCCAGTGCTGACTTTGATGTCAGGGAGGGTGTCACCCAGGGTCCTGCTGGTCCCATCCATCTTAGCACACCTGGGAGGGACTGACCTCATAGTCCTGTTTGTCCCTGCCTGCTCCACTTTCACCATCCCCTGCCTAGAGGAAGTGTCCCTGGATGACCCACAGCCACCCCCATGGCAGCCAAGACTCTAGCGAGGGTTACTGGACAGCAGGCCAGAGCCAAGGGGCATCAGGCCAGATGCCCAGGACACTGTGGGTGGGGGAATGACAGGGATTCCAGGCCTGGGGAGCCAGCGGCCCTACCTTAGGCCATGTACACCACCTGGCTGCAGCCCAAGGTCCTCACTGCCCACATACAGGTGCCTCTAGACCACAGGCCAAGACATCATGTGCTGCTCACAGCCCACAGCCCAGCTGCATGCCCAGGACCCACAGGAACACATCACTGGGTAGAGACTTGGTGTTCCTCATGCCAGGACAGAAGCCACTGCACAGGCCATAGCCCCAGTGAGCCTCTGCCCCTCCACAGTTCCTTGCTCAGACTCTGTGCCTCTCTGGAGCTGCCTGCTCTCCCTAGGGGTCCCCAGGATCCCTAGCACTGGCACCATGCCAAAAGGGCTCAGGGCTCAAGTCAGGGAAGCAGCAGCAGATCCTGGCTGTGCCCATTCTGAGATGGTCAAGGCACTGGGCATCTTGGGTGTCTCACCAATGACATGGGCAACTTCCTTAGCTCAGGCTGCTGGCCTCCTGGGATTCAGACATCCCAGCTGATGCCCCACTGTGGACGCCATCTGCCTGTCCTCAGCAGCCAGCAGAAGCCAGTGTCCAGGCTACCTTAAAAACATATCCAGACACAGTCCTTAGCATCTGTGAATCCATTCACTCTCAGAGGGAAGTTGAATCCATGCATTTTAGATTCATGTGCTGTTAATTTGTGACTGGCTGCTCTTCAAGGGACTGTGAATCCTAATGCGAAGATCCCAGATGTCCTCAGGCCCAGTGTCACCTCCTTGAAGGGACAGTCTCAGGCTGCAGAACTCTTGGAGGGTAGGGTGTCTGAGTCAGTGCCACCATCCCTTTTATTGGCGGTCCTCCATTCCTTGATGGGGGGACAGGAGAGGTCCCTCAGGGAGGAAGGAGACAGCCTGCCTGCACCCTGTAGCAAAGACTTCCCATGGGCAGCCAGTTCTTAGGCCTGGCTCAGCTTGCTCGGACCATAACAGCAGCCAACAACAGATCAGTTCTGTCTCAGCCTCACAGGTCTGTTCCATCTGCCCACAGTGGAAGAGCACCCGCCCCAGGCCTCCCTCTGAGCATCTGGTGGTTGCCAACAATCTTTGTCATTTTCCACATGTTCATCCTTGTGTCCAAACTTCCCCTTCTTACAAGGACACCAGTCGTACTGGACTAGGTCTACCTTAATGCCCTCATTTTAATTACTGCTATTAAAAGAACATCTCCAAATATGATCATATTTACATGGCTGGGGTTAGGACATCAGCTTGCCAGCTTACTCATCACAGAAATGATATGCAAGGAAGTGAGTGCAAGAGCTTAGCCCTGGAGGGAGACCCAGAAACCACCTGCCTGGGGGTCCAGGGCAGTGCCAGTTCTGGGACAATGCCTTAAATTACTGAGTGAGACACAAGACTGCCCATCTCTCTTCAACACAGTAGCAGAGTCCTGTCCACAACAACTAAGCAAGAAAAATGAAGAAAAATAAATAGGAAAGGCATATGTGAAACTCCTTTCATTGATGACAACATGATCTTATTACAGAAAACCTAGACTCCACCAAAAACTAATAGGACTGATTTAACAAATTTAGTAAAGCCACAGGATATAAAGTCAACATGGAAAAATGAGTTGTGTTTCTATATACTAATGTTATGGTTCAGATCTAGAATGTCCCCCCAAAACCTCATGAATTCAGTGGTTAGGCATTTTGAAAAATGTTTGGGTCATGGGGTACTATACTTATCAGCCAATCAGTCCACTTGTGAGTTCAGCCCAAATGTGCTATGAAGAGGCAAGTCCTGGTCAGAGGAGGCGGGTCACTGAGGCATGATGGGAAGGGTGCATCTCCCTACACTGAAAGAAAATGGATGCACCTTGAAACCATAATTTTAAGTGAAATAAATCAGACACACAAGCTTAAATGTCACATAGTTTCTCTTGTATGAGAAATCAAAATTACAAATAAAGAGCAAATTAAAAGATAGGAGGCAGAGAGATGTTTCTCAAAGGAAAGGGGATCAAGAGATGGAGGGAGGAAGAGGGAAGAGGTGGGAGGGAAGAAGAGGTGATGCAAAAAGGAATTAAGATGTGTTATGTACATGCACCGACTCCACACAATAAATGCAAACATTATGTGCTACAAACACCTACCATTTAAAAAGAGAGTAAGTTCAACCAATGAAGTAAAAGACTCAAGCACTGATATTTATAAAATATTGATGAGAAAACTGAGTAAGACACAAATAAATGTGATACCTTCCCATGATTGGAAGAATTAGTATTGTAAAAATGCCCATATTATCCACAGTAATTTACAGATTCAGTGCAGTCCATATCAAAATTCTAATGTCTTCTTTTTTCACAGAAATAAAAAAAGCGCTGAAATTTGTATCAAACAGCAAAAGATCCCAAATAACCAAAGCAATTTTGAGCAAAAAGAACAAAGCTGGAGGCATCATACCATCGGACTTCAAAAACTACTGTATAGCTGTACAATCAAAAGATGATACTGACATAAAGACAGACTCACCGACTGATGGAACAGGACAGAGTGCTGATGTAGTAAATCTGTGACCTCTGACAAACTGATTTTTGACAAAGATGCCAAGAGCAACCAATGGGTCTCTTCTATAAATGGTGCTGGAAAACTGTATATTCACATGCAGAAAAATGAAAATGTATTGTCACCTCAAACCATACACAAAAATCAACTCAAAATGCATTAAAAATGTCAACAGCAGACCTGAAACAATAAAACCACTGAAAAAAATATGGGATGAAATTTCCTAACATTGGCCCAAGCAATTATTTCATCATCACCATCATCACCATCATCATCATCATCATCTTATTAATATTGGCTATAACTCCAAAATCACAGGTAACAAAAACAAAAATGAACAACTAGGATTTCATCAAGCAAAAAAGCTTCTGCACAGCAAAAGAAACGATCAGTAGTGAAGAGACAACTTAACATTTGGAAGAAAATATTTGCAAGTCTTAGGTCTGATAAGAGGTTAATAGAGAGGCCTGCCATACCATCAGTAAGTGCACACAGATCCTGGGGAGCAGCTGTGTGGACCAGAGTGGCTGCAGGTGGATCCCAGCCAGGGCTCTGCCCTGAACCCAGAGGCTCAGGCACACCTGCCCAAGCCAAAGCCGACCCAAAAAAGAACTGCACAGACACACAAGCTTCAGCCAGAGACCTGCAATTCCATCAGCCACAAATAAGGGCATGCCTGGAAAAGAGCTACACAGGAACACAAGCAACAGCCAGAGGCTCCCCCTGATATCATTGATAAGTGCATGGAGACCCTAGCCAAAGCCTGGACAGACTACAGGAACTGGGGTGCACAGCCCCCAGCCAAAGGCCCACCCAGACAACAAGTACATAGGGCCCCCAGCGAGAGGCACACCTAGATACCATACCAAGTGTGCACAGGCCCAGCCAGAAGCCTTCAGACAACAAGTCAGTTCTGGGATCCAGAGGGCACCACTCTGAACCCAGGAAATCGTATACTGGTGAGCAGCAGAGTAAAGGCTGCTTGGTGGCTTGCTGAGAATTGAAGACCACTGGTGAGCAAAAAGTTGGCTCAACAAAGGTACAGCAGGTAGCATCTTTTGAAATGAAAAGACATGTAAATAAGTATCAAAACCAGACTTCCAGATCACCTAAGGGAACCCCAAAGGGCAACAAGATGAAACAATCTGATACTCAACCACCTGGACTCCCTGAACTGGCAATGAAAGAGAACTTGGAAAAAATGAAATAAGAAATAATTTCTCAGATAACAGCAGAGATTGTGCCCACAGTACAACTGAGTAATAAATCTAGAGTGGACACAGATAAAAAAATAGAGCAGCTGAGGAACATGATGGAATCCCAACATAGGAAACAAATGGAATCCATAAAACAGATGCAAATAGATTTCCAGGAC